>JAYMFT010007058.1:0-17064 GCA_038088735.1 Panulirus argus
ATATATATTATCCCAGGGGATAGGGGAGAAAGAATACTTCCCACGTATTCCCTGCGTGTCGTAAGAGGCGACTAAAATGGGAGGGAGCAGGGGCCAAGTGAGGATTTTTCCTCCGAGGCTCAATCCTCTGTTCTTAACGCTACTTCGCTAACGCGGGAAACGGCGAACATGTATAAAAAAAAATGCATATATACATATTTGAGTGATTTTTTTTTTTGTAGTAGAGCAAAAAAGGAAAAGTTTTAGACCAATGCTGGTGAGAAAATGAATTATGCACATGAACAACGTTACGCGGTCCGAGGCTTGAAAGGCTTTCTGTACAAGCACACGGTTTTGGAGAAAAACTTTCATGAGACTATGGTTTAGAGAATGCATATTCCCTGAGATGAGTAATGGGTTAAAGCGGAACTTGAAGTAGTTGAGCATGCGGGTTCATCTGGGGCCACAAGGTCAATAGTGTGACTCGGGACAGGTGGCAGGTCCCCCGGGACTCGGGCTGAGGCATAACAAGCTCCTGGGTCTCTAAGCGAGAAGCGCCAGGACTCTCGGGGATATTACTGTACATGGGGCGTCCTCGCTGCTGATGTCGCCTTGGTGGCCGATGTGATTCTCTGATCGAACACGACACACACTCGTTCGTGAGAGACTCCAGAGGAATATGTTGTGAGCCACCAATGAAGTAACGGTTATCTTGACCTTCACTAAAGGTGGATCGCCCTCCACGGAAGATAGATATCAAGGAGCAAAGTGAGGGAGGGAAGCGAAAAGAGGGAAGGTTAGAGATGAGACCCCGATGTCACACCCTGTCAAAAGCAACTACATATGACTCTCCAAAATCTTTCAGGGATGATGAGCAGATATAAGTACGATAGGAAAGAATATCACCAGGGGATCTCACCTTACGGAAGCCATACTGGTAATCAGAGAGATGACTGTGATTTTGTCGGTGTTTAAGGATATGGGAGTTGAGGAGGGATTCAAAGACTTTGGAAATGGTAGATGTCAAAGCAACAGGACGATAGTTAGAGGGGTCAGAACGGTCACCCTTCTTAGGGTTGGGATGTATCTAAGCATTGTTTCCAAGAAGGAAAAGTTTTGGTTTTTAAAGAGAAACGGAATAGACAAGCAAGCACATATGAAAGTTCTAAGGCACACCTCTGGGTTATTACCTCTCCCCTAATAAAATTTAAGCCATGGAGAACCACTAAAGCTGACATATACAATGTTCCAGTAAACGAAGAGGATTAGATCGTGTTCAGGTTAGATTAGTAACACGAGACCATTTACTGTGTACTGGATGGCATGACCTTAACTTGTAAAGTAGCCTTCGCTGACGCTTGTTTACATCAGAATGGATGGGACAGAGGTGAACGTATGGTGAACGTACAGATCTCACCAACGTACATCTAATCAACAAGGCAAACGCAACCTAGACTTAGTGAGGATCTAGATGACTGACAACACACATCTCGGCCTTACCCGCTTTCAAAGCAGTCCTCGTTTCCCTTAACTGCCATACACCAGTATATAATGATGTGAAAGTATCTTTAGCAAGCGGGAGCGCAACGGCGGCCTCATTTCAGCCGCTGTTGGCCTTGCCAGCGCGGGTGTATCTGATGCTCGGCTTCCTCACCATACGGGACGTGGTCATGTGATATGTTATTCTTCCATCAGTATTGGTGCATTATGACGTGTGACGTACAGGATCCGTAAACAAATGCTGCATTCGCAAGACAATAGAATGCGTGTGTGGCACCCCACTTCCGCATTCCCTACTTCACACTAGCATATGGAGAGCCGTCCTGGTTTGTATACGTTGCATCACACTCCTATAATAAAGGTATATAAAAATAAAAATAGTGGTCACATGATGGAACAGAAAACGGCCGGGATCCACCAGCCATGACATAGGCGCCAACATCCGCCGCCCGCCAGACCCGCCCTCCCGGAAATCAATGATGGCGGCAATTTGTGTGATGCACCTGTGATTGTGGCCCGATAGCGGAGGTCTCCGTCCCGCCGGTACCTGGGGCTGCAGGGCCAGAATGGTGGATAAGCTGGCAGACTGTGGAGCAGCTGTGGTCCTCAAGGGACAGTTGGGAGGGGGGTCGGTAATTGCCCGTCGTGCTGTGTTGGGCTGTGGCAGGCTGCTCCCAGCGTAGTGACCCCTCGACTGATGCGGCCATCTGATAAGTCGGCCTTTGTCGACGGAATGCTGTGACGCGGCTCCTGTGTTGTTGCAGTAGGTTAGGATATTCTTACTGTACTACTGCGCCCAGGTAACGAGGGGCCGCAGCCATGAAAAATGAGGGGGCCGCAAGCGACTTCTTCCGCCATGGGGATTTCTCTGACCCCTGCAATTATCATGTCACGCTTCTTTCTCATCTACTGTCCAACTACACCTCCACACACCCTGAAGAAACAGCTACAATGAATGTTGTAGAGATACACCTGTTTCCCTCACACAATACACGTACACAAAACACTTATGAGGGTTTGTAGACGTCCAATCTCTGATAGAGACCAAGTCTACTCGGCGCTTATAGTCTGGCTTTCAATTCGTCCGTTATACTGGGATCTAGTATATGCTGTGAAGGACTTTCATAATCACCTCTGAAACATTTCGTCTCATTTGTAGTCTAAACCTTCTTTTGTTTACCTTTGTCTGTGTGATCTTGTCGGTGTCAAGATCAAGCAACCAATTTTCTCTTTGTTAAAATCTTGTCTTCTCTAGAAAATCCCCTCTTATCCTCCTCTTCGCCAGTGATTATATCTTTAAAGTCTTTAACATCTCGTGCTTTTGCTTTGAAGCCAAAAACAAGCTCGGAGTTTCCAAATGAGCACTATCTTCATCGTTGTACGGCTAACAAGTTGGTACTGAGTAATTAACTTGTGGACACATCACTTTTTATTTTTACAATATTCCGTATTCTTTTCTGCCTATCTAGCTGAAACTTTTCTTTACAGATCCCACAACAATGTCTGCTTTTCGGAAAGTTCTGATACATTTTTGATTTCGTGTCGATGCGCATCACCAATCCAATGTCCCTCTCTCTAAACTTTTCCTTTTATTTTAGTCGAGGCAGCACGGGCAACTAAGGCCCTAATCAAGGCCATCTAACTATCGATGTAATATATATATATATATATATATATATATATATATATCCTAGCCTGAGTCAAGTGTCCATTCTATCGACCAACCCCTGAGGATGGATGAACAGCTGGGTTCACTGTGGACCGACTGCCGCAACCAGGATTCGAACCTATGCGCTTGACCTTGGGCGGCCCGTGAATGCGTCAGGAACGCAAACCGATACACCACGGAGGTCCATATCTGACCTTCTCTTAATACCTCCACCTATCATAGTGTATTCGTATTTCTCATTTTTCTTCCTACTGTGCATTCTTTCGCATTTCCTCACATGGAATTTCAAAAGCGACTCTTGAGCAGCAGCTTAACTTGTTGAAGTCTTCCTGTAACAGCATATCATCCGTGTCATTCGTAACGCTATTCCAGATTTTGGTGTCATTCGCAACATTTTTTTTAACGACAATTTACAGTTTCACGGAAGTCATTTACATAGATAGGAAAAAACTGAGTCACCAGACAGATCCCAATGGCACTCTGTTATCTACCCAACTTCAGTCTAATTTTTGCCCTTCAACCATTTTTTTTTTTTTTGTTAGAAAGCTCTTATGCCAACTTAAGACTTTGCCCTGAACCATACGCTTTTGATTAACGAATTTGTTGTCTGTCTGTATCGAATGCTTTTGATAATCTAGAAATAGTGTCTAATGTGGTAACTCTCGCCTGACATAATTCCGTGCTGATATTTTGTACACACTCTGTTTATTTCAATTTCAAAATGGGACACCAGTATGTCTCTAACTATTACCTTGAAACCTAAATCTGTTTATGTTAGCTAGTCTCTCATTGCCTGCACTGAACCTATTTCCTTTCATGAAAATCTGTGTTACCTGAGCTTGTTTCGTTTCTGCATGGAAGTCATCCTCGTCTAATGACTTTATAAATATAACAAGCAAATGCTTCTCTAGTCTGTGTCCACAGTCTTTAAGTAGTATCGGGTGTATCCTGTCCAGAACTTAGTGATTTGGATGGAACTAACAGTGTCAGATCTTCCTCAATATCTTTTACCAAAACTTCAGTGTCCTTCATGTTTATCTCGCCACTAAATCGGTCCTCAGAACGTAGTACATCGCCCTGATTTTCCTTTACAAACACAGAAATGAAAAAGTCATTCCGAACTACAGTAGCTTCAGTGTCATTCTTTGTTACGCGTGTCATCCTACTACAACTTTGTTACACCTATTTACACTTTACGTTGTTAGTGAATGTATCTACAGAATTTTTTTACCTATTTACACTTTACGTTGTTAGTGAATGTATCTACAGAATTTTTTTGAGTTGATTATTAAAGTAGTTAATAAGCTTTGCCATAAAGTCACGTTTCGCCTTAAAACATATTCCCTGGCCCTCTGTGTCTAACATACTCTCATAGTCCTACAAGTAACCTAAATTCTGGTACTTCTAACGTTAATTCATGTTTCCGCGCAATATATTCTTGTCGTCCACTCTGACTTTTATTTCTTTTTTTCCTAATTTTCCATTCTGGTTTGTATTTGGAGCATTGCTAATTTAAGGCATAAGTAAAGTCTCGATTTGTTTGGTTTCCGACGTCACCTCAGTCGAAATTCATCAGTATATTGCTAAATCAGGTTATATAATTCATACCTACTCTTGTCCGGGTCCAAGTATGTATATCTTTAAGTTGGAGACTCCATTCACGCACAAAAGTCCATATCAAGGCCGGGCCTTAATTAATATATTGAAAGGATTATGAGAGAAAAAAAGAAAGAGACAAGGGAAAGTATTTACGAATTTTGGAGGAATATGATGACTTTTCCCCCAGTGGTTCTATCTCTCTCATTCTAGTTAACATGTCACTCGTCAACAGCAAACACCAGATCAAGTGGTTTAGTCTTTTACATTTACAATTCTGGTAAGAGTATCTACACTTTGAATAAAAGACATATCTTGTGTCTAGGAACCTGTAGTGGTGACTTGTGTTATCATTACTGGTATAATATCTTTAGTCCACTTCTGGTAAGTGGCTCATGTTTGCCTCCTCGTACCCCACTAACGTAAACAAGTACAGCGTGCACTTATTTTCCACTATACTTGACGGTGATCTTTTGCATACTCTGACAAGAAGTTTCCATCTTACCTCAAAATATATACACTGCAATCGTTCCTCGAACCCCTCGTTAACACGTCCCATGGCGTTGCATTTAGTGAACTATGAACCAACAACCACAAGCCGCCTCCCGGGACCTCTTTCCTTGTCTCGCTTTAATAAAAAGTTGTCGTTTGGTTTTATTAGGCCATCACTCTGCCATCTCTCGTCCAAGTCTCAGTTGCTCCAACAATGCGGGACTTTATGTCACAGTGTCTTAAAATTCTCTTATTTACAATACTTCATTCACTGGTTTAATGGCATTAATATTTCCACATGGGTGACAAATATCTGCAATACTGACTCAAGCACTCCTCTGGGGTTTGCCTTCATTCTTACAATCTTTCCGCTTCCTACAACTTAAAACAGTCTCTCCTTTCTCTTTCCTGGCCTCTAGTTCCTGCCTTAGTGTTCTGAAATGTTTCCCTCCTCGTAGCGTCACCCCAGGATTTATATGTCTTTCCAGGCCGTCCCGTTCATCCGTACCTACGTGCGCATGTGTATAAGGAGTGACGTCTTCTGGTGGCCTTATCTCACTACCCCAGAGTGGTAAATAGACTTGACCTCGGCCGTTCAGCGCTGAGACTTGGAAGCCATGCACCAGTTACCTGCCTACACCGTCTCTCAAGACGCCTAATCAGATCATGTACAGACGAATGTCAGCAGCACACTGCTGTCGGTTACCTTGCTCTGCTTTAGGGCCTTTCTACATATTGGACGGCCTTTCCCTGCTAAACTGATCACCCAACTGAAGCCTTGAACCACAGCGACCAATTGATGACACTTTATAGTAACGAAAAAGGTTTCCATTACATACTAAACTGAACCTTTTGACAGATAATGTAACTTCACAAAGGATGATCCATTCATATGCAGCTCGTCATTGAAGTCTTAACAGTGACTAGACGTAACATATGCAGTTCAATAATTAGGAATCAGTTGTATACTAAATCGTTTGAAACCATTTCATTTGTGATGTTTGCTAACCAAGTGTTGGTGTATGCTTGAGTATTCGTACACAGAGATCCAACTGTGCTAAGACGTTCATGTGTATGAGTTTTTTTTGTGTGTGTGTGCTTCCCTGTACATGTTTCTCCTCCCTCATCCACCGTCCTCTCAGCTCTCTCTCTCTCTCTCTCTCTCTCTCTCTCGTCAGCCTGGGGTAGTGTGGCTGGCCCTTTGGGACCCAGGTCGCCACGCACTCTGACCTTCTCAGTATTGACCACCACCAGCGCCCACTTACCTCAGACGGCCTGAACCTAAACTCTCATTACTAAGACTTTCATAAAATGGCAAAACGTCAGACGAGAGACACATGATTCTGAAATATTCGGCAGATGTGCACACGAGACGATGGGAGCCTCGAAAACAGATTAACTTCACAGTGACTTCGGAAATACGTTGAGGAAAGAAATCGGTTCATGCAGGAGTCTGGGAGTGCCGGTCGAGGAACAGGTACGGGTAATTTTCCTTGTAGTGAAAGCCAGGCGACGTGAGGGTTAGGCGCAGGGAGGCTCGGGTAAGATGACACAATGACAGGTCTTGCTCCACTGACAGGGTTAACCAGGCTCCAACATGCACTGAGACATTGCTTCATGTGCTCACACTCAACACGTCAACATGTGCGAGTTGTAATTTCGTTTCATATACATTAAATAAATTTATCCACACATAGAGAGGCTCTCAAGTGGATGTGTATATGTATGCGTCTGTGTAACATTACTATTTTACAGTCGTGTTGCCCCATCCCTTAACCTTGTTTATATACCATATCTTTGCCTTTGTATATGTCTCTGCAGGGTAGCGAGGAGCTGGATTCTCTGATCCTCCCCTCCCAGAGTATCACGGAGGACATTCCAAGCAACCCCGCGCCACAGAAGCCTAACCTCAGGCCTCGACTGTCGCGTGACCTTCTCAGAATATGGCATACAAACGTCATGACGGGACACCGTGTCCGTTGGATCCTCTTCTGACACACACAGGCCTCTTACCACAAGCCCAGGTCTACGGCGAACAGGTCCGTGGTTACTGTGGCGGCCGTGACACTCAGGCAAACAAAAAACGTTCCTGCTGCGGCAGGGACAACGTGGGTGTCAACAATACTTCTGATTTACCTCTAACTTCAACATCGTCTTGGGAGTGGTGGTAGTGGTAGTGGGGGGAGTTGATGATGGTGGTGAGGTGGGGAGCTGGTGGTGGGATGATGGTTGGAAGCATAGAGCGTAGGGAAGGGATGGGAAGGAATGATTGGGAAGGTTTTGGACACGAAGAGATGGATGGAGTGTAAGGAGTGAGGAGACGTGACTGGGAAGGTGGTAGTCACAGGGAGAAGTATGTAGTACAAATGGTATTTTCGGAGACGTGACAAGAATGGAGGCGGGAAGAAGGATGGAGTGTACGAATAGTATTGGGGAGAAGAGACGGTGGGTCGCGTGCCGCATAACGTCCCTGTCCACCATACACGCCCCTACCCTTACCCACCACGTCTGGCCTCTCTCCCGCCGCAATTTCAATGGACTTGCTGCATCGGTGTAATGTGTGAACTGCATTGTCAGTTATCAATTAAGTCTTGCCAGATGACCCTATAACCCGGCCTATGGTACGACCTCTCCCCCACAATCAGCCCAGATGGCCAACCCGCAGGGTGGAGGGAAAGTACCCAAGAGAAGACACTTGTCTTCGTCAAGCAGACATGTGGTGGTGCGATCAGCGGGATCATGAACAAAGTATACAATACTCTCCTTGTTTTTTACTTATTAATTTACTACATGTAAAATGCTATCGGTACAACCAGTGAAAAATGTACTTTAGTTTAATGGTCATATTGAGAATTATAATGTTATGGGAATTTCGTGGATTCCTTGATCAGGTGTTGTACTCACATATCTAGAGGACCCAAGAGACCCGTGAGCGGCGATGCCGGCACGTGAAAGCACTTACAAGTTGTAAAAACACAAGCACAAACACGTGTACACTCACAGAGAGACAGCGGGCGACACTCCTACTCCCTCCACTGTCTAAAGAGGCACTGAACTGAGTGTAGCAGTAGGTCGGCCCCAGTGAGTTATGCCCCATTCACAAGAGCAGCCGGTCGTTTCATCTTTGCCTTCAACAGATTCTCCACAAACTTCACCAGATGTTCATCTGCTGAAGCTAATGTCGATGAATATAAGAAATTAGTAAAGTTGATTAAGCAAACTCATCTAAAAATAGCGGGAGAATACAAGATAAGAATGAACCCAGCCGGTACCTGGCCAAACGGTCCGCCTAGTTGCCAACTACCAAATATTACGGGGCCGGCTCACCGTGTAGCACCATGCTGGAGCAGGCCGACAGCCCCTGTACTGTGGGGAACTTCCTTGAGTACTACAACAGTCCACGACTTCGTTTTGATGAATGATTTCCCCGCTAACGTGCTGACAACAGCAAACTTGGGTTCCGCAATAACGTACATGCCTTACGGAGCGTAATTTCAAAGGGACCTCCATTACCGACTGGTTCTGAAAGAATCGTCCTTGCGGTAGACCTGCTCTTTGTGGCAGTATATTGCTGCATCACCTTACGTGTGTATCGCCCGGACAGGATTGTCAGCTGCTATCATAACCCTGTAGATTTTTAATCTCCAGCTCATCTAGTAGTTCCGTGGACTAGTTCGTCTGTCATTCACACGGTGCTCTTCCAAAGCCAGTGTACCTGCGAGGGAACTTGGATCAACAAAGGTTGCAGTATGTCTCCCTGTGTATCAGGGTTCCTTTGAACTTAAGTTTGCCTAGTTTCACCTATTGTCATTTAACAATAGAAAAATGAAATAACTTTTCATGTTCGGCAAACTGCCACAACCCCAAAACCCATCACTTGCAATCACAGTACCAGACCATCGTACAATATACCACCACACAGCACCATATACCATCTTACAGCACCAAAAACCATCATATTGTACCAGACACCATCATATAGCACCAGACACCATCTTACAGTACCAGACACTATCATACAGTACCAGACACCAATATACAGTACCAGAAACCATCATCCAGTACCAGACACTATCATGCAGAATCACTGACAATTACACAGTACCAGACACCATCACAAAGAACCAGACACCGTCATACAGTACAAGACACCATCATACAGTACCAGACACCATCATACAATACCAGGCACCATCATACAGTACCAGACACCATCATACAGTATGACACACCATTACACTACCATATACTGTCATATAGTATCACACACTATCATGTAATTTCCTAAAAAAATAAAGTTTAAATTTATTCTAAGTATAATTACAGATATACTTAAATGTATAATGTCCCCATGGCTGTTTCATTTGTTTATGGTTTGGGTAGTGAGGTATGAAATTGCAAGGGTCTTGTAAAGAAGGATGAGTATGTGGTTTGTACTGGTCTGTAGAGGGTGAGGGAGGAACTGGAAAAAAGTCAGTTGTTTGCTGATGACACACCACTGGTGGCAGATTCTAGTGAGAAACAGCAGAACTTCACATTTGAGTCAGGGAGAGACTGTGGGAAAGGAAGTAAAGAGTATATGGGAAGAACACAAAGAGGTTTAGCAGGACAAAGGGACAGCTTAGTTGGGTTGTGAGTTTGAATGGAGAAGATTTGGTGGAAAAGGAGTGTTTCATTAACCTGGTATTGGACACTGTGGCAAATGGAGCCATGTAAGCAGAAGTGAATCATAAGAGTGGGTGAGGGGGTTAAGCTTTTAAGAGCATTGAGGAATGTGTGGAAAGAGAGGTCATTATTATCTGGGAGAGCAAAAATAGATTTGTTTGAAGGTATGATAGTACCAATGTTGTATAGATGCCAGGCATGGGCTACAGATGAGAATATGAAGAAAAGGGTGGATGTGCGGGAAATGAAATGTTGGAAAACAAAATGTGGTTTAAGGTGGTTTGATCAGGTAAGTAATGAAAGGTTTAAGAGAGATGTTGACAATTAGAGGAGTGTGACTGAGAATGCTGAAGCGTGCTAAAATGGTTTGGACATATGGAGTGAATGAATAATGAGGTTGACAAAAAAAGAGTATACATGTCAGAAGTGGAGGGAAAAAGGAGGAAACCAAAATTGGGATGAAAGGATGGAGTGAACATTATTTTGGGTAGTTGGGACTTGAATATGCAGTAGGGTGAAAGGCATTCATGGGATAGAGCAAAAGGGAGCAATGTGGTATACAAAGGGTGATGTACTGTCAGTGGACTCAACTGGTGCATATGTAACAGCTGGAGGAAACCATGGAAAGGTATGTGGAGCCTGTTTATGGATAGGGGACTGTGGGTTTGGTGCATTTCTCATGACAGATAGAGGAAGGTGTAAGCAAATGAGGCCTTTTCTTTATCTGTTCCTGACACTACCTTGCTAACATGGGAAACAGTGAACAAGCATGTAAATAATATCTACAAAATCTGCAGAGTTGAGAAAATTGAATACCATAAGCTTTATAGCAAGACAAATTTTGGAGACAATAAAAACTGGAATTTGGAAGCATCTGACTTTGGCCAAATTATGTCCCAGTGAGAGACATTGTCCAAGTCTAAACTGAAGCAAGCAGGCACAATATACAGGAAGGGACAATGAAAAAGAGAGGAAGGTTGGCATTAACAGAAAGTAGGACAGTGCAGAGATGAGTCATTAACCTATCTTAATTCATTTAATTTTTTTTACAGAAATAGGGTATAAAAATATCCTTCATGTAACAATTTTATTTGCTATGATGGCACCAACTTTTTCACCAAAAAGGTATATCATATGACATGTTTCCCAATTTTGGAGGCTTAAAAATATTTATAATCGTATACTACTGACAGAGTAGGCTTAGGGAATAAGGAATATGTTAATAATTATTTCAAACAAAGCCAGAAAATAATGACAACGGAAAATCAATCAGAGGTCATTTCTAAACGTGTGGTTGGCCATGAAATATGCTCTAATCTTTATTTTAGTCAAGACCTTTGGTAAACAATGCTCCCAAACCAAAAACCCTGATAGTGAATCCTATGGAGACCTTATGTGTTGTTTTTCAGTAATTCAATAAGAATATTGTAAAATATTAAAAACTTCTTGTCCGTTGACCAAGTCTACACAAATCCCTTTTGAATAGAATATCCATCTAAAAATTCTTAAAGTGGGCTTTTAATTAAAACATTCTACTTCTAAATGGTCCCACAATGTGCTAAGAATAGTTTTATGCAAACAGTTTTTCTCATTATTTTTAGTATTTACATGCTGTGGGTAATGACTTTTTTTTTAATTCAAATACATGTTAAATTCTTCTAAAATCTTTATTCATTCAACAAAAGTTCCTGCAACATTTAAGAATGGTAATCACTCAGTATTGCAAAACAGATTGAGATGGATTGCTGTGCTTTCCACTGCTAAATAACTTCTAATAATATTTTTGTTTTGACTGTGAAATTTAAAGAAGCTCCTGAAAATAAGAGACAGTAAGATTGGTTTTATAAGACTGTCATAAATAATAGACATATTGCACCATCAGAAGGCAACCCATGGAACACTACAATGTGCCACATTGCACTTGACATTCCTCAATACTAATTGCATTTAATTTAGGTTTTTCATTGAAAAGTTGTTGTGCTCTAAAATGATGAGATTCCATGAAGCTCCTGAAAATTTCAAGGAGTGATTAATGATTAATGTGCTTATCACAAAAAATAAAGAAGCATTACTAACAGTGCACCTCTTCTGAAGCATCACTTGCACAATATGTTGCACTGTCACCATTACAGCTTGAAATGCTAATCAACGTCTCAATAATTTACAGTAAGAAAGAAAATATAAGTTTTTCAATAATCTAATATACATTAAATTCAAAATAATTTCTACATGCACCAAATATGTGACATCTTTTATTAATGATTTTTATCACTTTAACTGTATAAACTCCACTGTTCATTATATAAGTCTTAATTATTCAAAATTCAAAAATTTCTATTTATTGGTGATATTTTTGCAAATTTCATATTTTCCCCTTGAAAAATATAAACTGTTCATTGATATTATGGCATATGGCATATATCAAAAACTCACTGAACTCTTTTGTTGATATATTTCAAAACTATTGTTGTATTCAATAAAGGAAAATTACCCTTCATGTTTCTGCTTTATAAAACTGAAATTAGTCACTTTTTCTTTTAAACTCTTTATACTTTCAAGAGTATTTTAAGATCTACATGAAATTTAGTCTGTCACTTTTTGTATACATTCCCAATTACCTAGTAAGTTTTATAAAGATGGGTAAAAAAATAAATAATAACCACCTCATATGGTCTCCAAAAGATCCCTTAATGCAAAACAGGCTTAATTTTCGTGTACCTTAAAAATCATTAGTAATATCTATTGCAAACTCTACAAATCAAAGATACGTTAATCAACAAATTTCCACTTTCGATTTCCGATCATAAACATAATTTGGAATAGTCTTACATTGTTATCTATCTTATGTTATTTAATGGTATCATAGTATTATTCCTTCTAACCTTATACAATTATCTTATGGCAATAATTTTGAAAAATTCTTCATTGGTTTAACGTATTTAAAATTTAAATGACTGGATTAGTAATGATCATGATGCTCACAAAAGTGTGATTAGCAAAACTGTTAGTCTGCAGTGTAAACTGTAATGCTATACCTGTTAAAAATGTCTTGTTTTTATATTACAATAATGAAGGATAAGTCCACTAACACTACTGAGTACTTAAATTTTTCATAAACATCCAAAAGCAATGTATGATCAAAATCTAACTTTCATTTGAAGATTGGAAATTAATAAAGCTATTTGATTTGCAAGGATGGGTAACTAATGCCAATTTGTAGATGGCATACTTTCCTTAATAACAACCTCTAAAATAATTTCTTTACAATAACACCCTGAATCAAGATTATCCAGTATATCAGTTAAATATCTATGCTTATCTTTAATATATAACATTATCAGAACACAGGCTTTCGCACACAATTGTACTGTACTGGACAATCGGATTGCGATTTCAGTTAAATTCCTGTTTGGCCTCAAGTTATGAAATCCCAAAACAAAAGAATACCAACAAGGCAAGTAACTATCTACCTACATATTTCTAATACATCCATAGTCATAATCATTAACTGCCCATAACATCACTCTTACCAGACATAAAACGTAAGAAGAGAGAAAATTATTCTGGCCTCCCCCATCTACTAATATTGATTCTGGCATCCTCTCTCCCAGTGAAGAACATTAACTTTGGCCACATTCACACAGCAGTCCCATCTTATGGTCTAAAACATACACCAATAAATTCTATTTTCAACTCTTCCTTTGCCCTATTTTAACTTTTTAATTTGCACATTCTGGACTAATGACTTGCTGAAACAAACCATGTTCTTTTTATATATATACCTATTATGCTTCATGCATAAGTGGGTGAGTGCATTACTTCCACAAAATAAAAATTAGCATGCAAATTCCTTCATGTTTTAAGTGGTGTAGTTGAGTCCACTACACTTGAATGCCTTGAAATGTGAACACTACAACATTAAGACCCTTTTAAGGTAATCTCACAGCACTCAGGAAGTCAACCACATCAACCAGCCAGGACTACAGGTCACGCTGTGTAGTGATGTCTTTTTGTCTCAGCAGGATGGGTGCAAGACTGCAAAGCAGGTATCATATGTATTTAGCATGGAAGATGCATCTTTGACATAAGCAGTCCCGGGACAACAAACGAATGTTTGTACTGATGAAGAGGTGAGGGGTAAAGTGCAGGCATGCAAGTGTGATGTGTTTTCTCTGAAGAATGCAGTTTCAGAGGGGTGTAAGTCTGAAAGAATTAAACTCATGACTGAGCTCGGGATAGCTGTTTAGTGTTTGTGGGTCACTTTACCATGACTGGATCAAACTGGTGTTTGCTGGTAGAGGGTGAGTTGTGGAAACAGGTGCCTTTCAGTGTGAAAATGGGGTTAGCCTTTTAATTTTGTGCAGAGGCTGGGGGATATTTATGAAGTGGCTTGGGTAGGGAGGGACCAATGCTTCTGCATAAAACTGGGTGCCCAGAATGTCATGGAAGGAACGTACTGGAAAGCCCTTTGTTTTAATAAGCAGTCATTAAATACATAGTAACTGTTCTGAGAGCAGTATTTTGGGTGGTTTATAGTTTTTTATATACTTCTGAAAGAATAGGCGACCAGATGGGTGAAGCAGAGTTTAGAATAATGGATAAGCTGCATGAAGAATATAGTGGGGAATTCTTCTTCCTGCCCAAAGTTGGTCCCAAGTGTATGGGAACATTTACTTTGTCTGTAGATCTCATGCTGATGTTTCTGATATGAAAATAAATGTCATGTGTGTGCTGTATGTGACATTTGGTATGGTTGGTGCCTTACCGAAGGGGAACAACAGACCATTCAGGGTGGATTAATGTTTGTCTGGGTAAGGGTGATGATGAATTTCTAAAGACGTGCAGTCATTGTTTTGCAAAAGCCAAAGCTCGAATTCCATACTGTACTTCTGCAACTTTATTGTTGCTCATGCAGTGGAAGGTACTGTTACGTGACTGTGATGTTGCCTGCACAGGAGAGGGCTTTTTTTTACACTGGTTAGTTGGGAGGCAAAAAGAGATCATGCTGAAAAAGAATGAAGAGTTAGTTAAAGAACCTGAATATGTTGCATAAAGGATTTATGAAAGATTTTCAATGCTTTGTTATGAAATTAATATGGAGAAAACAAGTATTATAAGCAAAATCATGAATGAAACTTAAAAGCCACTAACTTTAAAAACAAAGGTCAGAAATTTCCTTCAGTATTTTCTTGGTGAAAAAGATTTTTAGTGATTGGGGCCTGAACATGCAAAAGGGTGAAAGGCTTGCACAGAATAGAGTGAAATGGAACAATGTAGTATACTAGGGTTGAAGTGCTGTCAATGGACTGAACCAGGGCATGTGAAACATCTGGGGTAAACCATGGAAAGGTCTGTGGGGCCTGGATGCGGATAGGGAGCTATGGTTTTGGTACACTACACTTGACAGCTAGAAACTGAGTGTGAGCGACTGTGGCCTTTTTTGGTCTGTTTCCTAGTGCTACCATGCTGACGTATGGGGGTGGCGATGCTGTTTCCTGTGGGGCAGGATGGCCCCAGGAATGGATGGAGGTGAGCAAGTATGACTAAGTACATGTGTATAAGTGTATATGCATGTATATGTATATGTGTATATATATATGTTGATATGTATATGTATGTACTGTGCATATATGTGCATTTATGTATATATGTGTGTACTTGAGTAGATGGGTCTTTCTTCACCTGTTTCCTGGCACTACCTCACTGACATGGGAAACAAAAATCAAATATATAATATTTTTCTTTCATACATATTCGCCTTTTCCCACATTAGTGAGGTAGCCTTAAGAACAGAGGACTGAACCTTAGAGGGAAAATCCTCACTTGGACCCCTTCTCTGTTCCTTCTTTTGGAAAAGTAAAAACAGGAAGGGAGGATTTCCAGCCCCCTGCTCCCTCCCCTTTCAGTCACCTTTTACGACACGCAGGGAATACGTGGGAAGTATTCTTTCTCCCCTCTCCCCATGGATAATATAATATAATATATATAATAATATTTTCTTTGGTGAATTACACAAATATAGCAGCTGCCTCTTGCTTGCATTTAAAGATAAGAAATATTCACTATATGAATATACAATGATATGCCCATTGATGTAGTTTATACCCACTGAGGAAGATTATGGGAAGTGTAAGTGGGCTTAGCTACCTCATCTCTTGATGGTGACCATTATAATAGTTAATCTATTGAAAATTTTGAAAGCTGATACTAATCTGTAACAGATGTGGTGCCAATATGCAGTCCATTCACTTAAAGGAAAAAAAAAAGGTATTTTGTATCTTTACTCCTCATTTCTGTTTTACAAAAGAGAAACACCTGTTGTCATTCATTACTAAACTACCTCACCCCTACAATAAACCAATTTCTATTCTATTAAGCTCTGAAGGAAAAAACATAAAGTGTCATTAACCAGTAAGTACATAACCTATTTATCTAAAATTCTGATGCTAGTTCCCTACCTGAACTTCATTCCTGCTTCTTAGCCTTTAGAGCCTCACCCTTAACAGGCCACTGCCAAGAGAATCTCCAGTAGAGTGTTTTCAGAGGCTCCAACATAATGTTCCTTCTGACTACTTCTACCTAATGAGTCGAGCCAATGTTACCCTATGAACTAATTCCAATTCAGTATATATGCCCATAAACATGCAAAAAAAAAATCCTAAGAAAGTCATACAACAAAAGAAAAAAATCATATTCTAAAACTCAGACATCACAATAAAGTAACTATAAATATTACAGGTTTAGGGGTTGAAAAGTGTAGAAACGTACTTTTAAAAATAATGAGGTTTCAAGACAGTGTTCTGCAATGCAAAAGAAGAAATCAACTGGTTGTAAAACTTGGAGATCATAATAAAATTAGAGAGCTATAAACATCAAAGGTATAAGTATGTAGAAGTGCAGAAGCTTACTTTAAAAAAAAATGAGGTTCGAAGCTGGTGCGCTGCATGAATAACGTTTCCCTTCACCTAAGAATTAGTATCCGTTTCTGCTACACGCTAACTAAGCTACAAAGTTCCTTCTAAAGCTTAAAAGTGTCACGGTGCAAAAAAAAAGTTGCCACTTATAAAAAAAAAAATTATATATATTTTTTTTTTTCCTTTCTTTTAAACATATTTGCCTTTTTCCCGCATTAGC
The DNA here is from genome assembly GCA_038088735.1 of Panulirus argus. Lineage (NCBI taxonomy): Eukaryota > Metazoa > Arthropoda > Malacostraca > Decapoda > Palinuridae > Panulirus > Panulirus argus. The sequence goes on from JAYMFT010007058.1 coordinate 17,036, forward strand.
GAGGTAGCATTAAGAACAGAGGACTGAGC
>JAYMFT010007069.1:0-17063 GCA_038088735.1 Panulirus argus
CTGCTTTTCCAAAAAAGGAACGGAGAAGGGGCCAAGTGAGGATTTTCCCTCAGAGGCTCAGTCCTCTGTTCTTAACGTTACCTCGCTAACGCGGGAAAAGGCGAATATGTATGAAAAATATATATATATGCATAACATAAATGAGATAGCTTTGATTCGGGCATTCAGTTGCCCATGCCGTTTCTCCTAACATTGAAAAACAAAAAAATGTAATCTCAGCCTAATAGACTGCACTTAGTTTACTAACTTTATCCAACATGGACCACCTAAGAACCTCAAATTGTAATAAAGGTACCTCTGGATGAACAGCAGGGTCCAAGAATAGCAGACCTCAGCCTTAAATATAAGGCCAATGAATGACACCTTTCAGTGTTAGCTTCTACACCTTCATATGGCACCTAGAGGCACCAAACTTTGGATATATGTACTTCAGGATTTGGGCAATATTTTAATCTAATGCACATTGGCTTTGAAAGTCAATTCTGGCCACTAGTTGCTATCAGATAACACCCTAGCCATAAAGATTACACTCTGTTCATGTTACTTATTCAAAATAGGTAACCATACAGCCTTAAATGGTAATAATGATACCACAACATCAAAGGCAGCATCAGAGGGTAGCAGAGCATGGCCTTAAAGGCCAACATGGGCCATCATTAAAGTTCAGATTTTCTACAGCTCCATGTAGCACCTAAAGGCCCCAAATTCTGGGTTTATATACTTTGGAAGCTGGGCAGGGTATTATGTTACCATGTTGACCTTCAAGGCCGTTTTGGGGTCACCAAACACCACCTCATCATTATGAATTACACATGATTACCTATACTCACTCATAATAGGCATCATTATGAATTACACATGATTAACTTACACTCATCCATAATAGGCTTCATTATGAATTATACATGATTAACTACACTCATTCATAATAGGCATCATTATGAATTACACATGATTAACTACACTCATTCATTACAGCAACCTAGTTGTCTCAGATTATAATGAAGGTACCTCAAGATCAAAAGCAGGATCTAAGGGTACCAGACCCCTATCATGAAAGCCAACAAAGCCCACCTTTCAAGGTTTAGAGTTACCACAGCTTCAGGGAGCACTTAGAGGCTCAAAATTTTGTGTGTAGATACTTCAAAATCTGGGTAAAGTTTTAATATTTTGAAGAACTGTGCACTGTAGACATCATCAAACTGATTTGAAATCTTAAGGTTGTGAACAGGTCACCCTTTACTCATCTTTATTCCATTGTTGACAAATTTAAGGCCTCTCATCTTTCCCTAAAACTCAGCTTTCATAATTTTGGTTCAGTCTTTTTTGCCCTCCTCTGTATCTTTTCTTTTTGTTCTTTGGGCCTCTTTAAGTGTGGTAACCAAACTTTAGACACATATTTTAGGTTTGGCCTTTGTGTGTGTGTGTGTGTGTGTTTAATCACCCATTTGTACTATATGGAGAGGAAGTTTTACATGTGTGGAGTGCCATCTCTTCAACACACTCTACTATCATACAACCACTTGAATTTATATGTGCTGTCTGCATTGACCATGTCCTCTGTCAGGCTCTTTCATCCATCCACCACTGTTATACTAAAAAACTATTTCTTTACATCCTTATCTACAAGTTCCTTAAGTAATTCATATTATATCCTGTGGTTGCTCTGTCCTTACATCTCTCAAAATACAGTTCACTGTCCACTTTGTCAATCTCTTATAAAACTTAAAGGTTGTGGTTAGGTCACCCCATCAGTCTTCTCTCTTTCAATGTGGGTGAATTTAAGCCTCCAGTCTTTCCCTGTAGCTTAGCTCTCTTAATTCTGGTACCATCTTTCTTGCCCTTCTCTAGGCCTTCTCTTAGAGTTCTTTGTGCTTCTTTAAGTGTGCTGACCAAACATGAGAAGCATATTCTAGTTTTAGTCTTATGTAAGGTATGAATAACTTGCTTGATAGTAGTCACTCAAGTGTAACTTCATATCTCTTCAGCATATACAATGATATTTCATGACCATCAGCCTTGTATGGGTCAAGTTATTTTTATTTTGTTGATATCTTTTCTAGATATCTTCCTCCCCATTCCATATCACTGCTGTGGGGCTGTAGTGTCCTCCAATGTGAAAACACTTTTAAACTTACTATTCAGTTCCTCATGTGTCCTTATATCATCTTCTACAATTTTTCCTACTGAAATCCCCTAGCTTGACTAGCTGCTCTTTACCTAACTACTGTTTCATAATGAATTTATAGAATACTTTCAGATTTTCAGCTGTCTTGTCCACAATATACTTTTGAAAGTTTCTTTGTTCCTATTTTCTTATCCTGTTATACTCATTCTGTGGTCTTTTACACTTTGCAAATGCTAACTGGCTAGAATGCTGTCTATATCTTCACTACTGCACATCCTTAAGCATCTTTGATTTATGAATGCTTTTAGTAAACCATTCCTTTCTCTTTCATACCATTCCCTTTGTATTTAAGGCTTGAAGTACCCATGCCTCTACTCCTTCGCTGTAGATTTTGCAGAACCTCTCAACATTATGCCCTGGTTCCTGGCTACTGAATTCCATTTCCCAATCTATGTTACCATAGAAATTATTGAGGTTTGTGATAGTCCTTCATTATTTTTTATCACACCTTCGCTCTTTTCATGTCTTCTTTTACCACACACTCAAACTTGAGCATTTCATGTTCATTTCTTCCAACTCATGTATCATGTATATTGTTCTTAATATGTATGCTTGCATTAGTGAAGATAAGGTCTAGTAATGATGGGGAATCAGTCTCTCTCATCCTAATGTGATTCATGACATGTTGGCATAGGAAATTTTCATGTATACACTTTCAAAACTTCCTGTATACACTCTAAAAACTCCCCATTACTATGAGAGTTCAAATATTACCAATTTATCTCTTTATAATTGAAATCTTTCATTATCAGTGCTTTACCAACCTCTTAGAAGTGTGCATGCATAATTACCTATTTGTACTGTATGAGGAGGAAGTTTTAAACTACTGGGGCCCCATGTCTTGAGCACCTTCTACTTATTGGACAACATCCTGGATTTATGTAAGCTCTCTACATTAACCATGTTCTCTTTCAATCTGTTCCAATCATCCTCTACTCTTATACCATAAAAGTATTTTTTTACATCCTTATTTACAAGTTTCTTACTTAATTACATGTTATGTCCTCTGTTTCCTCTATCCCTACATCTCTCAAAGTGTTGCCCACTGTGCACTTCATCAGTCTATTTTCAAATCTTAAATGTTGTGATGAGATCATGCCCCACTCTTCTCTCTCCCATGGCGAGTTAATGAAAAACCTCTTGCCTTTCCCTATAGCTTAGCTCTCTTAATTATGGTACTATCTTTGTTGCTCTCCTCTGGACCTTCTCTATGAGTTCTTCCTGCTTCTTTAGGTGTTGTGACCAAACTTAAGAAGCATATTCTAATTTTGGCCTCATGTAGGATATGAATAGCATGCTAAATATTTCCTTATTCATATACTTGAAAAATCATCTGCTATTTGCCAGCAAACAGTTTGTCTCCTTAGCTGTTCTATTAATATAGCACTCTAGTGACAGGCTAGAGACAATGTTCACTCTCAAGGTCCTATCATACAAGGAATCCTGAAGCTTACTTCCTGCTGGTAATAATCATACTGAAGTTGTCTTTTCCTTTGTCTCATCCTCATTACTATACATTGCTAGGATTGAATTTCATCAACCATGTTTCAGATTAACTTTGGATTCTGTTTAGGTCCCCTTGTAGTCTGAGCAATCATCTTTACTTTACACTTCCCTGATGACTTTTGCATAATCTGCAAACATACTTAGGTAGGATTCTTTACCTTCAGGCAAGTCATTAATGTAGATCAAAAAGAATAATGGTCCCAGAACCAAACCCTGGAACACTCCGTTGGTCACCTCAACATATTTAGAAAAGTCTTCTCTGACATGCATCCTGTGTTCCCTCTCACTGAGATAATCTTCTATCCAACGAAGGAGTTTCCCCCTTATTCCTGCTTGGAGAATCAACCTACTATGTGGTACAGTATCAAATGCCTTCTGGTAGTCCAGATACAGTCCACTCAACCTTCCCTTTGGTCCAGGACTGAGCTCACTCTCACTTAAAACTATAAGAGGTTAGGTACACATGACCACCTTCCCTACAGCCATTCTCTCTCTCACTTAAGAAATTTTCATCAGCAGGAAATCATCACTTGCTCACTAATAATCTTTTCCAGAACCTTACATAGCACACTCATTAGTGAGACCTGTCTGTAGTTCAGTGCTTGTGTTCAATCTCCAGTCATAAATTTAGGAATGACGTTTGCCCTTTTTCATTCCCTTGGCACTATGCCTCTATCCAATGACATCTTGAACAGGTATTCATGAGGTCTGTCAAGTGTATCTGCACACCTATTTAGCACATATGATGAAATTTCACTAATCTGCTTCCCATTCCATCTCACTGGTGTTGGGGCTTTAGTTTCTTACAGTGTAAAACACTTTTGAGACTGCAGTTCATTTCACATATTCTTACATCATCCCTCAGAATATTTCCCTCTGAATCCCTGATTAGCTCTTCCTTAACTGACAACTGGCTCCTCAAATTTATGGAACAGTTCTGGATTTTCAGCTACATTGGCCACAGCATTCTTTTCAAGGTTTCCTTGTTTCTCTCTTCTTACCTTGCTTTACTCGTTCTGTGATCTTTCATATCTTGTCAATGCTAGCTGGCTAGAATGCCATCTGTACCTCTGTCACTGCATGTCTCAAAGCTCCTTTGTTTTATGGCATCTTTTGTTAAACCATTCCTTCCTCTTTCTAACCACTCCCTATGTATTTGAGGCTTAAAGTACCCTTGCCTCTACTTCCTCACTGTAAATTTCACACAACCTCTTAATATAACACCCTGGTTCCTGGCTACTGAATTCCAGTTTCCAATCAGTGTTACCATAGAAATAAATGAATTTTCTGTCTCACCTCAGCTCTTTTAATTTCCTCTTTTACCACATATTCAAACATGAGCATTACATGATCACTTCTTCCAGCTGGTATATCATATATAATATTCTCAATATCCATGCTAGTATGAGTTAAGATAAGGTCTTTTACTGATGGTGTATCTGTCCCTCTCATACTAGTGTGCTCATGACATGCTGGTGCAAGAAATTTTCCTGTATGCACTCTAAAAGTTTGTCTCCATGACTCCTTATCACTATGAAAATCGAAATTCCCCCAGTCTATCTCTATAATTGAGCTTCCCCATTATCAGTAGTTTTTCATCTCTAAGAAGTGAATGTTTCACTGCTTCATGTACCATCCTGATTGTTACTTCATTGTTATCATTGTGAGTTTGTTCTAGTTCATTGCACTTCTTTGGAGGATTATGTACTAACATCATAACAATGCTCTTCTTCCTTACAGTTACTATTGCAATTATGTATTGTCTCCACAATTTCCTGAAACTTTATGGTTTCTATTGTCAAGAGGGCTAATCCTTCCCCTCCTTTCCCTTCCCTTTCCTATTTTGCTATTATGAACCCCTCTGGGCAGAACAGATTAAGGCTTATCTCTTTGGTAACCTTAGTTTCCATGACTCTGGTAATATCAGGAGCACTTTATCTTATATGATCTTTGTATTCCATTTATTTACCACTAACTATTAACCCATCCACTTCTGAATACATTACTTTCAATCAGACATTATCATTTCCTAACACTCCAGCCCTGTCTGCAGTTCTAGCAGGGCTGCTCCCTTCCTCTTGCCTTTTGTGGCATCTCCAGTTTTTTGTCTTCTTTTCTCTCTCTCATCCTTAGATCTTTCATACTTAATGAATATCCTAATGAATTGCTCAATGCCTTTAAGACTCTTAGCCTTTCTAAGTACTTCCTGGCTAAATGACTCCAGTTCAGATTTAACCATAACTGGCTACCCCTTAATGTCTTAGTTATAACTTCCTATTCTTCTCCTTTCCTTTATTACAGTAGCTGCATCTGGCAGTTCCATTGCCTCCAATACTCTTTTAATATGCATTTCCTTCTTCTTTTCCCTTTCTTCCATTTTTGGTGTATGATTTTCCAATCCAAAAATAATCAGAGATTTACATCTATCAACCTCCTGCTTTACTAATCTTTCTAATTTTGATACCACCCACTTTTCACCTAGATCCCTCATTGTGGTAATACTATCCTCTGTGTCTCCAACCTTTTCAGTAATTTTCCTTTTGGCCAGCAAGCAGTGTTACTTTTTTCTCTGTCCTTTTATAAACCTTCTATCACCTAGCCCATATACTTCCTTGATTGCTTCATCTCTGACAGAGCATATTACTTTTTCAACTTTGCTTATCTTCCTATGTTCCTCTGTTCGTCTCTCCCCATGTCTGTGTTCCTCTCCTTCACCCATAACATTCAGGTGATTTGCTTCTAGATTTGCACCTGATTTTCTCAGCTTTCTACTTTCATCAGTCTCTCTGTGTATTTTTGTCCTTTTTTCTACCTGACCAGCTTTGTGTGGGTGTGCAGTGTTGCACAACTCTGTTCCAGGCCCTTTGATTCAGTATTTGCAAACAGGTCATCCATTCGACTTAGCAGATGTATGTAAGGAAAGAGAGGTCACTGTGTATGCGGGCAAAGATGGGTATATTCAATGGTATAGTAATCCCAACAGTATTGTATGTATGCAAGGCATGGGCCATAGATGAAATTGTTTGGAAGATAGTGGATGTGTTAGAAATTAAATGCTGGAGGACAGTATGTTGTTTCACAAAATTCTATAATGGATGAAGAAAGATTGTATCACAGTCATTTCGCAAGGTTGTAGCAACGCAGGGAGTCTGTTAAAGTATGTTGCCACTACATAATTTCATAACCAATACTTAATGAATATCCTAATGAATTGCACAGTGTCTATAAGATTTTTAGCTTTTCTAAGTACTTCCTGGCTGAATGACTCTAAGTCAAATTTAAGCATAACTAGCTACCCCCTAATGTCTTAGTTATAACTTCCTATTCCTCTCCTTTCCTTTATTACAGAAGTTGCTTCTGGCAGTCCCATTGCCTCCAGCACTCTTTTGATATGCATTTCCTCCTTCTTTTCCCTTTCTTCCATTTTTGGTGTATGATTTTTCAATCCAAAAATAATCAGTGATTTACATCTATCAACCTCCTGCTTTACTAATCTTTCTAATTTTGGTACCACCCACTTTTCAGCTAGGTCCCTCATTGTGGTAATATTATCCTCTGTGCTTCCAACCTTTTCAGTAATTTTCCTTTTGGCCAGCAAGCAGTGTTACTTTTTCCCCTGTCCTTTTCTAAGCCTTCTATCACCTAGCCCATATACTTCCTTGATTGCTTCATCTCTGATAGAGCATATTACTTTTTCAACCTCTTTGCTTATCTTCCTATGTTCCTCTGTTCATCTGTCCCCAAGTCTGTGTTCCTCTCCTTCACCTATAACATTCAGTTGATTTGCTTCTAGATTTGCACCTGATATTCTCTGTTTTCTACTTTCATCAGTCTCTCCGTGTATTTTTGTCCTTTTTTCTACTTGACTAGCTTTGTGTGGGTGTATAGTTTTGCACAACTCTTTTCCAGGCCCTTTGATTCAGTATTTGCAAACAGGTCATCCATTTGACTTAGCAAATGTGTGTATGGAAAGAGAGGTCACTGTGTATGAGGGCAAAGATGGGTATATTCAACAGTGTTGTATGTATGCAAGGCATGGGCCATAGATAAAATTGTTTGGAAGTTAGTGGATGAGTTAGAAATTTTATGCTGGAGGACAGTATGTTGTTTCAAAAATTCTATAATGGATGAAGGAAGGTTGTATTACAGTCATTTCACAAGGCTGTAGCAATGCAGGGATTCTATGAAATTACATTGCCGCTACATAATTTCATTACCAAAGTATAATGTATTGGCTATGTAGTTAGACTGTACACCTGTTGCCTGGAAACAGCAAGTCTCTTATTTTGGCATGTGATGGGGAAGTTTTCTGGCTTGGCCCAGTTTAATGCCAAAAATCTTAGTAATGTGTAGATACGAGTGAAAATGTTAAATTATGTGCAAGTGATTTACCAGCATCTGAACTATATGATCGGTATTGAACTCAGTGGAAGCATCTTCAGCCAGTTGACCAAAACATACTATACTCTTCTCATGTGTCAAAGCAATTCAGGCGTATAACAAAGATCTCAGTTTTAACATATTTGTTCTTCTATAGCATGCACACACACTGCCATAATATCTTGCAAGTGTGAGAGAACAGTAAGTTGGCTTTGTAGGTTTTACAGGTATATGTGAGTGTGTATAAGGCTAATAATAAACCAGCATCTCTTGCACTGATCTTAACATTTTGATCATGACATGAACATTGTCTCTGTGGTTGATATTTTTACCAATATTCATCCCAAAACTCTAAGTTATGAAGTGTGTTGGTGGGTTGATTACATACAACATTTATTGTGACATGAATTATATTTTTAATGCTGTCTATGAGTTTCATTTTTGATGTTGTTTGGGTACAAATTATTTTTGAAAAAGAATCCCAGGTTGCAAAAGCTAGGTAAGGGCTTGATGTACAAGGGAGTTATGATGAGAATACATGAGATGGTATAATGTCGTTCGCACGTATGATGTATTGCTTTCACACTGTCATTAAGTTTCTCAAATGCTTATCATGCACATATATATTGCAGATGATGCTGGGGCCACAGCGCCAGTTACCTGAGTAAACAAATACATCATCAGAGAGTTTAGAACCCTCTAGTCAAAGGAAGATCTTGAACAAGAGGGAGACGCTTGAAGTGATGACTTAATGCTCCAGGAATCTACCCATCACTGAAAAAGTCATGACTACTACAGTAGGACTGGATGGGGTGCTTGGATTCATGGGAATCCCGCACCCCTGTGTCAAAGTCCACCTTCTTCTCACACTTGGTACCATCACCCCATCCTCTTCTACAAAATTTAATGCTCTGTACACGTGGAGCTTTTCTTTGCACCGACACCACTGCAGATATCATTCTTCTACTGAAATTTTTAACAGTAGATAATGTTTTATCATTCCTTAATATAGTATTTTTTCACAAATTCATTCACTTCAAAAAAGAATTTAGTATCTTCCATTATAATTTCCTCTGCTTCTTTAGACCACTTCTAGTTTTAAGAATGGACTGAAGAGATAATGAGAAAGATTTTGGGGCAAGGGAATATTACTCCTACCTGATCTTGCAAACAGGCTGGGAAACCAATCTAACTCTTGTTCCACCTCTTGGAGAAATAAAAGGAGGTAAAGCAAAGGTTTGCCAAAGGCCCAAGTGGAGGTTGGTGAAAATGACAATGAAAGCTTAGAATTGTTAACATAAGGGTCAAAATGAATAAAGTGTTGAAGGAATCAGAGTGACCGAATGGAGGCTGGGAAAGGAGCTGGAGTGGAACTACAGATGATCAGTTTTAAAGCTCCATTGGTGTCATTTTTTATTCGAAGCCCTTGATTCCAATTTTCTTATACATGTACCACTAGTTGTGCCCTCTGCATGACCTTTTTCTTTTCCTGATAACCTTTACCTTGACTCTCAAGACATATTAACTTTATTCATGATTTTTTTCCCCATTAAGACCATTACATATGTAATTCAGTGGAATAATTCTAATGTAAAATTACTAGTTCCATCATCACAATAAACCTGTTTTGCCTTTTTACCAGTCTTCCTTCACTTGAGGTATATGGTTAAGTTCGGGTAGGAGGCATTGTCCAAAATTTGGCTCCTCCTCGTTTTCCTATCCTATCCGACCTTTAGAATACTCAGTGCCACAAACTCACCCTGTAATCCCTTAAGAATGTTAAGAAATTCCATTAGACTCTGTGCCTGTGCCATCATAAATTTCTTAAAGATCAAATTAACAACTAAATCAACAATTTCCGTTATTATTGATGCATAAAACTCCTAGACGAAAGCTTTTTCATTATAAATATCAAAGTAATTTTACAGTTAGTGAAATCACCTGACAAGGCCACTAAGATTAACATTTATTCACTGTGGCTTTCAAATTTGTCCAACATTCCAAGATGCTCACAGATAGTGGAACTCATGTTAAAGACATGTTAAAGACTACAAAAATTCTTTTCTAGGCCGCTACATGTATATTGGCCTTTGAAATCATTATACCTGAACCCATTACTCACAGATTAGTTCCATTATCAAATTCATCTGTGAATCATAGTAGGATAAGGTTCGTACTGTGGAAGCAGAGTCATCTGAGCATTTTACTAGTAAGGTCATTTGTGACTCAAGGAGGGATAATTAGTTGTCTGTCTGTGTTTTGGGGTTATTATGTATTAGAAATTAAGGTAAACCACGTAAGAGTCATCTGTGCCTATTGTGGCAGTGCGGCTTAACCTTTGAGTGGGAGGAGTGGTTGATCCCCGTGGTATGAGGTTCAATTATACATCATGATAGCAGATAAATATCTCATTGTAACTGGGACAGCTGTGCAGTGTGATAGGAAGGTCAGATGCTTGTTGCAAGGTCAATTATTTCTTGCAACAGCAGGATCTACAGTGCTTGATGCTGGTAATGTTAGCAAAATGTCATGGTGGCAGGGTTGGTTTTGCCTCTATGACAGGGTCCACTATGGCATGTAGTACCACAGCAGTCTATATCCCTGTGACTGAATCACCAAGCCTCTTGATGATACCAATAGATCCTTGTAGACAGTTACCTCAACCTCTCTGGCAGGTTAGCCCTAACTCACAGCCTGACCAGCCTCTGTGACAAGGTTAGATGTGCTTTGTAGTTGTAGTGGCATGTTTATATCTACGTTCTGCTGATAAGGTCAACATACCCTTCCAGTGGGAATCAACCCAACTTTTCCGTGATAGAGGTCATTATTATCTTGCAATAGTAGTATGGACAGCCCAATCTTTCAGTGATGGGGTAAGCTGTACTTCACACTGGTAGGGTTGGCTCATCTTCTTGATAATGGAGTCAGGTGAAGCTTGTGTGAATATAATCAGCTTGTTCTAACAATAAAAGATTAGCTGTATCTCACATTTCCAAGAGTCATCCTACCTTTTGATGATGAAGTCAAATATATTGCAAGTCCAAGGGTCAGTCCAGTCTTTTGATGATGGGTTCAGGTGTTCCTCATGATAGTAGGGTTAACTCAACCTTTTCATGAGAGGTTCAGCCATACATCTTTGTCAGTAAAGTCAACCTAGTATTTCAGGTACTGTGTTGTAGCACAATCAGTCCAATTTCCCAATGATAAAGTTAGTTGTACTTTAGAGTAGTGTGGCTAACCACTTTCTCAATGGCAAGAGCTGCAGTAGCTTTCAATATTTTCAATTACCTTCTAAATGAATGGGTGTTGTGGGTTTTGTATTGATATGATTCTTAGCAAAGATGAAGGATCATCTATACCATAAAGTAGTAAGGTCATGTGTTTCATGTGATCTGGGATTTTTTATGATACTGTAATGTAGGGGTCAGCTGTTACAGGTGCTGTTGGGATCAGTCAGAATTTTTGATGATGATTAATGTAGCCATAACTATGGTGGGATTAACTGTATGTCATATAAATGGAATTAGATACCAACTCAGAGTGTTACCTATGTTTTGTAATTTCAAGGTTATCTTGTAACAAATAGTGGCAAGGTTTGTTGCAGCCTGTCATGGTAGGATGTGTGCCCTGGATATTGTACAAGCTGTGCATTATAATGTTAAGTTGTGTATTCCATTTGTAAGGTTTGCTATGCTTCACAGTGGCAGGAATAGATGTTTTACACTTATGGGATTACTCATTCATTGTGGTGACAGGGTCATGTATGTACACCTACCAGTTATAGTGCTATTGTACAAAGTAGTTTCAGGATCTATTGGGCATTCCATTGCCTTAGCCATTTATATATGTTTAGAGACTGGATCATATGTGCATTCTGGGGTTTGCTGGGCACTGCAGTGACTTTTGGTAGCCGTTTGATGTATGGTTACGATCACATGTGTACCATTGTATAATGCCATGTGATAGTGAGTAGGCTTAGCTGTATATTATAGTAACAATGCTAAGCATTCATTTCAATGTCAGGGTGAGCAATGCTGTACAGTAGTAGTGTCAGGAGCTCATTACAATGGCAGGGTGAGCTGTGCTGTGCAGCACAATGCCAGGAGTTCATTACAGTGTTAAGGTGAGCTGTGCTGTGCAGTAGCAGTGCAAGGAATTCATTACAATGTCAGGATGAGCTGTGCTGTGCAGTAGCAGTTACCTGTACCAATTACTGAGTGAAAGACTCAGCTTTGACGTACAACAAGGAACCATATCAGTGTAGTATCCTCTTGTTTAGTTTTCATTTACCGCTTTGCTTTCACTCGGCAGATTTGTACAATACAGGAATGGAAATCTACATTTTTGGGGCCCCTGGCTCTTGAACTTTTGATTTCTGTCAAACAACTTTTTTTTTCTCTTGCATACTGTCTGCAAGCACTGTCTTATCATTCAGATTATTTCATTCATCCATAACTGATACTATTAAAACACTTCTTTACATCTTTTTGAACAAACTTCTTCCTTAATTTATTGCTATGGCCTCTGGTTGCTCTTTCTTTGCATCTTTAAAAAAAATATTGTCAATAATGTCAAACTGAGTTACGGGCTTGAAGATTATAATCAAGTCTTTCTTTATTCATCTCTCCTCCATGACTGACAAATTTATAGCCTCTAACCTCTCCCAGTAACTCATCTCTTATTTCAGGTAACATCTTTCTTGCCCTCCTGTGGACCTTCTCTAATTGACCTTTAGGTTTTTTAATGTGCTCACCAACCTTGAGATGCCATTCTGATCTAGGTCTAAAGTATGTTTCAATAGCATACTTCTATCATGACTTTAGTAACATCAGCAAACATGTCCATAAATGAGTACTTGTTTTCATAAGTTGCTAACATTGATGAGATATAACAATAGCCCTAAGATTGAACCTTACAGCACACCACTGGATTTTTTAACACACTTAATCCATACACTTAAAAGCATCTCTAATATTAATCTGAAAATAACTTGCCTCCTTAATAATTTGCTAGACTAGGATGGCTCTTTGGTGGCAGGATAGGCGCTATGTTGGCCCAAGTTGTGTGGTGGTTAGTGTCACTGACTATGAGTCAGCATGCACTAACCTGGGCTCAGATCCACTTAGGTTTGAATCCTGGGCATGGCAGTTGGCTTACATCTAACCCAGGTGTTATTTATTCACTAACTGCTGGTCAATAAATGGGTATCAGATTTCAGCTTGGGTGTATGTGCATATGAGTAAAGACATGTTATAAAGTGTCCACCAGTGAAGTGAGCATGAGGGGGCTGCGGCACACCCATCAAGGATACACAGGAAATAAAGCCATGAAAACTTTGTATTCACTACCTATTAGTACTTTATTGGTTTCCCTTTCTTCTTAAAATGACCAGGAACTGAATCAGCAAGATTCTGAAGCCTTTTAGGGTCTATATTTCATGAATGGCCACCTTCAGCTTAGGTAGCCACAAAATATCCCTGATACATAATTTCCTTTTTTCATAAGTGCCCACAAGATTTCTATTGGATTCAGATCTGGTGAATTCCCAGGCCAGTCACTGTGTGGAAGTCCCATCCTGCATGAACACTTTGGCCTTGCACCTTTTGAATGAATCTAGAAGATAGTCACACTGTAGCTAAAGGTAACAATGTCTGTTCATAGTTTCATTCTTTGACAACTCTACATGGTCCCCAATACCATTATAACTGAAACAGCCCCATACCATATGTGAAGCAGGAAACTTTGCAGTGCTTGCAATGTAATTAGGGTCAAATGGATCACAGCCTGGTCTTCTGTACACATGCCTGTTATGGCCACCTGTCACAGAAAAGCTGGACTCATCACTCCACAAAACACTTCTAAACTTAGCTGTATCCCACACTGTATATTTCTTGCAAAAATCAACTCTTTTCTTCTGGTGCACATAGGTTAAAAGCGGTTTGGGACATAGCTTGCAGCTCCAGTGCTTAAGGTCTTTATTCAGACAGTGCTGCACTGTCCTTATGAACATAGTACTGAGTAGTCTAGGGTTTTTCTCTTTTAATTCTTTTTCACTCAAGTGTGGATCTGCATCCACTTAATGTTTAAAAACAATCATAGCATGTGGAGAGGTTCTGGCCTTCCTAGGGTGTTTCACATAGGTTGGTGTAGTCGTGGTGCTCCATTGTTGTAATGATCTCGGGCTTGCACTGATGATATTAGAAATTTCCTTAAGTGATTTATTTCTCATGTAAAGTGCAACTATAGAAGCTATTTTGTTGGTTGTACAGTTAGCTTTTCCAACCATAGTAGGTGGTAGAGGTATGTAAAGGGTAAAACAACAAAAATCCAGGGCATAAAAGGAAAGCACTGCAAAATATTCCTGGCTTCTATAACAACTATACTGCTACTGAGGCAGGCTTATGTGTTATGCTGGCACATCACGTAGTTGCTACTGCTTGCTAGAGGGTGCCAACTTCACTGGCAGACACCAACACTATTTTAGGTGGGGGTAAAGTGATTTTTGTCAGTATGATTGCTGCGGCCCGCTTGCACCAACTTCATTGGCGGGCACTGTAGATACAATGGTAAGAGGTGGAGCAATGCGAGTGTAAAACTCTCTCCCCATGACTCACAAATAGTAATTGTGCACATATTCATCTACTTTCTTTCCTACCTGATTACACTCACACTGATGCCTTCTTTCACTGTGTCCATCTTCATTTTACTTTGCATTTGCTTGGGTTGAACTTCATCAACCATGCATCTATTTGACTCTAGAGCTTGTGTAAATCATTTGTAAGTTGGTGTGATCCTGGTCATACCTTACTGCTCTTATGACTTTAGTATCATGCTAAAGCAAACATGCTCAAATGCAAGTCTGGTCCTTGTACATTACTAAGATTGATGAGAAATAACAACATCCCTAAGACTGAACCCTGTGGCATGCCACTGGTTATTCCTACCCACTCAAAAAAGACTCCTCTGACATGTTTCTTGTTTTTCCCTTCCACTACAATAGTTATTGATTCCTTTAAAGAGTCACGTACTGATGCCAAATTGAAAATCCAGCCTCTTTTCCATCCTTTTCTGTGGGAGAGCATCAGATGCCCTTTGGCAGTCCTAGAACACATAATCCATTCATCCATCTCTTGTCAAAATCAGAGTTCATTGTACCAAAGGAGTTTACAAGATTTTTGTATATTCTCTTTTCTGTAAATTCATGTTGCAAGAAGTCATCTATTTATTTTCTGATTATTTATTCTAGCATTTTACAAACCACACTCGTTACAGATGCTGGTCTGTAGTGTGGTACAATTTTCTGATCTCCTCTCTTGAAAAAGGGCACAACATTTGCTCCCTTCCAGTACCTTTGCTCCACACCCTCTTCCAGAAATTTTTGCAGCAACATTTCAAGTTGTCTGTCAAGTGTTTCAGTACACTTCTTGACTGCAAATTGTAAGTTCATCAGGTCCATGCTTCTTATATGGCTCAAGATCCTTTGGCAGTGTACTTGCATTTTTTCTAAAAATTCAGTAGTTTCCAAGTCCCTCCTTTCTCATCTCTTTATTGTTGAGGATACAGTGTCCTTCACTATGAACATACTTTTGAACGCATCATTCACTTCCCCGCATATTTTCTCATCTTTTTCAATAACCCTTACCTTTGAATATCTCAACCTAATTGGCTGCTGTTCAACAGGCTCCAAGTAAATATATTTATCAGTTTTGGATTTTCATTTGCCTTGTCCTCAGTTTTGTAAAGCTTCTCTCCTTCTCCTCCCTATACTCATTCTAGGCTACATGATTCAAATACTATCTAACTGTTATGCTTTTCCATAGTGCTGTGCTCTTAAGCTTTTTAACATCTTTTATCAAACCATGTCTCTCTTTACTGACTTTCTTTCTCCACTTTCTGACAATGGTATCCATGTACTAACTCCTTCCTTATAGATTTCATAGAAACTTCCATAGATATTTATTATTCTGGTAGTGGAATTCTGGTTCCAAATTTTGTTCACAAAGATATTGTCTTGCTTTATACAGTCACCACTTTAGCTCCAATCATGGACAAAAGTCCACATCAAGGCTGGGTCCTAATTGAAAAATAGAGAGAATTAAGAAACGGGAAAAAAAGACAGAAAAGTATTTACGATTTTTTGGAAAAGTGAAAGACCTGTCTTTTGAAGTGAGCCAGGTCATAGTTATTGGGAAAGACATGAGAAGGTAGAGAGTTCCAAATCTTAGACGTGTATGGAAAGAAATATCAAAACGGCAAACTCTTGAGTTACCAATGGTCACACATTAATCATGTGACGTAGCAGCTTGCCGAGTATTGTGTGGTCTAACTAGTGATGGGGGCACACAAGCATCTAGCCAATATAAATTTAAGCAAGAAAACTCTTAGAAAAGATGTAAAGAGGGATGTTTATAACATGAGACAGTTTCCTTTTGATGGAAACGTAGTTACAGGTCTATCAAAAGATGGTAGTAACAGTCCAGGGGGCTGACCCATAAATATTGGGTGCGAATCCGAAATGTCCCGTTATCTGAGTGAGAGAATTAGTTCTGTACCCTAAAACCTGTGGTTCCAGAAGCCTAGGTCCTGTCCTGAATTGCTAGCTTGCTGGGCCAGATAAGAATGAATTCTGGCGTTCTGTTGTTCCTACTTAATGTATTAGGTGGAACTGTACAAATACACATTTCCTTAAACAAGATATAAAGGATAAAGCCGTACCTTGAAAAATGTGCCAGGAGATTTAAGGTTTGCAAATCACTTTTGCTACACCAAACATCTCCAGGGGAAAAAGAAATTTTTGGAAGAATGGCAGCTCACACGAGATACACTTCGTCTGGGTTCCGTCCAGGTCAGTGAACCTCTTAAGAGATCACCAGTCTAACACATACACACTATATATATATATATATATCCCTGGGGGATAGGGGTGTAAGAATACTTCCCCCGTATTCCCTGCGTGTCGTAGAAGGCGACTAAAAGGGGCGGGAGCGGG
>JAYMFT010007080.1:0-17063 GCA_038088735.1 Panulirus argus
TATCCTAGACATAATGTAATTACATGCAAGATTTTTGAAAGTAATTAGTTACCCTAGAGTCTGGTCACATATGAGGTTTGTCCATCACTTATTCTTCACACACTTTCTTAATGTATTAGGTTTAGTTCCTCATTTTCTGCTCATACACCCTCATATTGATTTGAAATTTGTCCATCACTCATTCCTCACAAAAGCTCATAATTTGTTGAGATTTGTCCCGCACTGAATCCTCCAAGGTCCTCATAATGTGTTGAGGTTTTTTTCTCACTGGTTTATCACACTCTCATATTGTATTGAGGTTTGTCTCTCACTGGATTCTCACACACTCTCATAATATTCCTCGCATTTTCCTATAATGTTTTGAGGTTTTGCCGTCACCGGTAATTCACACACCCTTATAATTTTTTGAGGGTTTCACATCACTGGTTCCTCACACTCTTTCGTTATGTATTAGGGTTAGTTCCTCACTGGCTGCTCATACACCCTTATATTGTTTTGAGGTTTATCCTTCCCTAATTCCTCACACATCTTCATAATGAGTTGAGATTTTTCCCTCACTGTTTCCTCACACCCCCTCACAATGTGTTGAAGTTTGTCTCTCACTGATTTTTCACACACCCTCATAATGTATTAAGGTATGTCCTTGACTTTTTCTTCACACTCCCATAATGTTTTGAGGTTTGACCTTCACCGGTAACTCACCCACCCTTATACTTTTTTTAGTTTTTTCCATCACTTGTCCCACAAACACTTTCGTAATGTATTAGGGTTAGTTCCTCACTGGCTGTTCATTCAGTCAAATTGTTTTGAAGTTTGTCCTTCACTAATTCCTCGCACAACCTCGTAATGTGATGAGATCTGTCCCTCATTGGGTCCTACAACGCCCTCATAATTTTTTTTTCTCTCACTGGGTTCTCACACACTCTCATACTGTATTGAGGTTTTCTCTTACTTTTTTCTCACACACACTCATATTTTATTGAGGTTTATCCCTAACTGGTTTCTCACACACCCTCATAATATGCGTTGTTTTTTCATGTAACATTGATGATGCCCCTGAATGCGCAAACAGCCTTAGTCACGCCCACTTCTTTTCCTGTTGTGTAGATCCACTGGGGGTATTTAAATATATCTTTAATTCGGTTATGAAACAATAAGAAAAATACATTATTTTTTAATAAGTAATTCGAGTAGTATATTGAAAAAACCAGCATGTTATCGTTTATTTGTTTATATCGTCTCTGCCAAACTATAGGAGTGGTGGTCAAACCACCACTGCGTGTGACGTTTCCTTCTACCTGACCTACCTGACCCCTCCCTCGACTCAGGACGGTTGACCGCTCAACCGTCAGGCTGTGCTTGACCTTTGCGGGAGAAAGATTTAAGGCGAGTGTTGCGTTGTCTTTATAGCTAATACGTGATGTGTATGATTAATACGTAGTGAAATGGTCAGTGGTCAAGTGAAGCATTTATGATACTTTTTTTTTTTCCCAAGTGTTCTGCTGAAAATAGTTTTCTTTGCAGTGACTATGTGTATTTGATTTATATTCAAGAAAAAAGAAATTCAAATAGTTTGAAAAGTAACGAGAATATTCAGTATTTCGGGTGATGTGAAACGATTTAAAAGAACATTGATTAGTTTGTGTTTGTGGGAAAAAAAAACAATATTATGAAGTGAGAATGAACGGACAAAAAATGAGTATAACGATTTTAAAGAAAAATATGGCTATTTACATTGTATTCTTTTGGGTGACCAATATCCTAGAAACAGTGTAATTACATGGAAGATTTGTGAAAGTAGTTAATTACTCTAGAGTCTGGTCACTTATGAGGTTTGTCCATCACTTGATCTTAACACACATAATGTATTAGTTTTAGTTCTTCACTGTTTGCTCATATACCCACATATTGTTTTGAGATTTCTCCATCACTCATTCCTCACAAAAGCTCATAATGTGTTGAGATTTTTCCCGCACTGGATCCTCCAACGCCCCCATAATGTGTTGAGGTTTTTGTATCATTGGTTTATCTCACACTCATATTGTATTGAAGTTTTTCTCTCACTGGGTTCTCACACACTCTCATAATATTCCTCACATTCTCCTATAATGATATGAGGTTTTGCCGTCACCGGTAATGCACACACCCTTATAATCTTTTGAGGGTGTCATATCACTGGTTCCTCACACATTTTCGTAATGTATTAGGCTTAGTTCCTCACTGGCTGCTCATTCACCCTCCTATTGTTTTGAGGTTTATCCTTCCCTGATTCCTCACACAAATTCATAATGAGTTGAGATTTTTCCCTCACTGTTTTCTCACACCCCCTCACAATCTGTTGAGGTTTGTCTCACACTGTTTTTTCTCACACCCTCATAATGTATTAAGGTATGTCCTTCACTTCCTCACACCCTCCCATAATGCTTTAAGGTTTGACCGTCACCAGTAACTCACCCACCTTTATAATTTCTTAAGGTTTCTCCATCACTTGTCCCACACACACTTTCGTAATATATTAGGATTAGTTCCTCACTGGCTGTTCATACAGTCAAATTGTTTTGAAGTTCATCCCTCACTAATTCCTTGCACAACCTCGTAATGTGTTCACATTTGTCCCTCACTGGATCCTCCCACGCCCTCATAATGTGTTGAGTTTTTTCTCTCATGATTTCCAACACACTCTCATATTATATTGAGGTTTGTCTCTCACTGGATTCTCACACACTCTCATAATGTGTTTAGGTTTGCCCCTCACTAGTTCCTCACACCCTCCCGTAATGTTTTTAGGTTTGACCGTCACCGGTAACTCACACTTTTATAATATTTTGAATTTTTTCCATCACTGGTACCTCACATAATTTCATAATGTATTTGGGTTAGTTCCTCACTGGCTGCTCATTGACCCTCACATAGTTTTCAAGTTTGTCCATCACAAATTCCTCAAACAAACACGTTATGTTTTGAGATTTTTCCCTCACTTGATCCTCCCACGCCCTCATAATGGTTTAAGGCTTTTCTCTGACTGGTTTCTAACATACTCTCATATTGCATTGAAGTTTGTCTCTCACTGGATTTTCAAACACTCTCATAATATTCCTCACACCCTCATAGAATGTCTTAAGGTTTTAACGTCACCAATAATTCACACACCATTATATTTTTTTGAGGTTGTTCCATCACTGGTTCCTCACACACTATTGAAAAAATATTAGGGTTTGTTCCTCAGTGGCTTCTCATACATCCTCATATTGCTTTGAGGTTTGTCACAAGCTAATTCCTCACACTACCTCATAAAGAGTTGAGATTCTTCCCTCACTGTTTCCTCGCACTCCTTCACAATGTGTTGAGGTTTTTCTCCCACTGGTTTCTCACACACTTTCATATTGTGTTGAAGATTATCCATCACTGGTTTCTGAAACACTTACATAATGTGATGAGTTATGTCCTACACTTGTTTCTCACACCCTCCCATAATATTCTGAGGTTTGACCGTCACCGGTAATTTACCCACCCTTATATTGTTTTAAGTTTTTTCCATCACTTGTTCCTCATACACTTTCGTAATGTATTAGGGTTAGTGCCTCACTGGCTGCTCATACACCCTTAAATTGTTTTGATGTTTGTCACTCACAAATTCCTTACACAACTTCGTAATATGTTGAGATTTTTCCCTCACTGGATCCTCGCACGCCCTTATAATGTGTTGAGGTTTTCTCTCACCGGTTTTTCACACACACTCATATTGTATTGAGGTTTGTCTCTCACTGGATTCTCACATGCTCTCCTAATGTGTTGAGATTTGTCCTTGAAAGGTTCCTCACACCCTCCCATAATGTTTTTACGTTTGACTTTAACTGGTAACTCACACACCCTTATAATTTTTGAGATTTTTCCATCTCTGGTTCCTCACACACTTTCATAATATATTAGTGGTAATTCCTCACTGGCAGGTCATACAAGCTTATATTGTTTTGAAGTTTCTTCCCCACTAATTTCTGACACAGCCCTATAATCTGTTGAGGTCTTTCTCTCACTGATTTCTCACACTCTCATATTGTTTTGAGGTTTTTCTTACATTCGATTCTCACACGTTTTCTCATTAGATTTAGGTTTGTCCCTCAATGGTTCCTCACAACCTCACATAATGTTTCTAGTTTTGACTGTTGACGGTAACTCACACACCCTTATTATTTTTTGAGATTTTTCCATCAGTGACTCCTCACACACTTTCATAATGTATCAGGGTTCCTTCCTTACTGGCTGCTCATATACCTTCAATTATTTTTTTGAAGTTTTTCCCTCACGAATTTCTCACACAACCCCGTAATGTGTTGAGATTTATCTATCCCCCCCCCCCCGATCCTCCAACGCCCTTATAATATTTTGAGGTTTTTATCTCATTGGTTTCTCACAAACACTCATATTATATTGACTTTTGTCTCTCACTGGATTCTCAAACACTCTCCTAATGTGTTGAGGTTTGTCCCTCAGTGGTTCCTCATACCCTCCCATAATGTTCTGAGGTTTGGCCGTCACCGGTAATACACACACCCTTATAATTTTTTGAATTTTTTCCATCACTTTTTCTTCACACATTTTCATAAAGAAGGGCTATATCCTCACTGGCTGCTCAAAGAGCTCATATTTTTTTTAAGTTTGTCATCGGTAACTCACACACCCTTATAATTTTTTAAGGTTTTTCCATCACTGGTTCCTCACATACTTTTATAATGTATTAGGGTTACTTCATCAGTGGATGCTTATACGCCTTCAAATTTATTTTGAAATTTGTCCCTCACTGGATTCACACACTCTCTTGATATGTTTATGTTTGTCCATCACTATTTCTTCACACCCTCCAATAATGTTTTTAGGTTTGACCGTCACTGGTAGCTCACACACCCTTATAATTTTTTAAGGTTTTTCCATCATTGGTTCCTCACATACTTTCATAATGTATTAGGGTTACTTCATCAGTGGATGCTCATACGCCTTCAAATTGTTTTGAAATTTGCCCCTCATAGAATTCTTACACTACTGCCTAATGTGTTGAGATTTTTCTCACTGGTTTCTCACGAACTCTCATATTGTACTGAGATTTGTCCCTCATGGATTCTCACACACACTCCTGTGTTGAGGTTTGTCTTTCAATGGTTCCTCACACACTACCATAATGATTTGAGGTTTGACTGTCACCGGTAACTCAAACATCCTTATAATTTTTTTTTCATCACTGGTTCCTCACATAAATTTGTAATGCATTATGGTTAGTTCCTCACTGGCTTCTCATACACCCTCAAATTGTTTTGAAGGTTGTCCCTCATAAATTCCTAAAGCAAACTCGTAATGTGTTGAGATTTGTACCACACTCGATCCTCACACGTCCTCATAATGTGTTGAGGTTTTTCTCTCACTGATTTCTCACACACACGCATATTGTACTGAGGTTTGCCTCTCACTTGATTCTCAAACACTCTCATGATGTTCCTAACATTATCATATATTGTTTTAAACTTTTACCATCACCGGTAATTCACACACCCTTGTAATTTTTTGAGGTTTTTCCATTAATGTTTCCTCACATACTTTCGTGACGTATTAGGGTTAGTTCCTCACTGGCTGATCATACACCCTCATATTGTTTTGAGTTTTGTCTATCCATAACTCTTCACACAGCCTCATAATGAGTTGAGATTTATCCCTCAAAATTTCTTCACACGCGCCCAAATGTGTTGAGGTTTGTCTCCCACTGGTTTCTCACACACATTCATATTGTATTGAAGATTACCTTTCACTTTTTTCTCACACATCCTCATAGTATGATGAGTTATGTCATTCACTTGTTGCTCACACCCTTCTATAAAGTTTTGAGGTTTGACCGTCACCGGTAACTCACTCACCCTTATAATTTTTTGAGGTTTTTCCATTACTAGTTCCGCACAAATTTCATAATGTATTAGGGTTAGATCCTCACTGGCTGCTCATACACCCTAAAAATGTTTTATTGCTTGTCCCTCACAAATTCATCGCACAACCTCGTAGTGTGTTGGCATTTTTCCCTCACTGGATCCTCCCACGCGCTTATAATGTGTTGAGGTTTTTTTCTCACTGGTTTCTCACACACTCTCATATTGTGTCGAGGTTTGTCTCTCCCTAATTCTCACACACTCTCCTAATGTGTTGAGGTTAGTTCCTCAATGGTTCCTCACACCCTCCCATAATGTTTATAGGTTTGACCGTCACCGGTAACTCACACATCCTTATATTTTTTTGAGATTTTTACATCACAGGTTCCTCACACACTTACATAATCTATAAAGGTTAGTTCCTACCTGGCAGCTCATACAAGCTCATATTATATTGAAGTTTGTCCCTCCCTAATTTCTCACACAACTTCGTAGTGTTTTGAGATTTACCCCTCAATGGATCTACCCACGCCTACATAATGTGTTGAGGTTTATCTTTCACTGGTTTCTCGCACACACTCTTATTGTATTTAGTTTTTTCTGTCACTGCATTCTCACACTCATAATGTGTTTAGGATTGTCCCTCATTTTGATTTTTTTCCATCACTGGTTCCTCACACTTTTGTATGTATTAGGGTTAGTTCCTCACCGGCTTCTCATACTACCTTATATTGCTTTGACGTTTATCCCTCCCTAATTACTCACACAACTTTATAATGAGTTGAGATTTCTCCCTCACTTTTTCGTCACACTCCTCACAATGTGTTGTGGTTTGCCACACACTGGTTTCTCACACACCCTCATAATGTATTAAGATAAGTCCTTCACTTCTTCCTCACACCCTCCCATAATGTTTTGAGATTTAACCGTCACCGGTAACTCACCCACCCTCATAATTTTTTAAGGTTTATCCATCACTTGTCCCACACACAGTTTCGTAATGTATAAAGGTTAGTTCCTCACTGACTGTCAAATTTTTTTGAAGTTCGTCCCTCACTAATTCCTCACACAACCTCTTAATGTGTTGAGATTTTTTCCATCACTGTATCCACCCACGCCCTCATAATGTGTTGAGGTTTTTCTCTCAATGCTTTCTAACACTCTCATATTATATTAAGATTTGTCTCACTCTCCTAATGTGTTTAGGTTTGTCCCTCACTCGTTCCTCACACTTGGCTTCTCACACACTTTCTTAATGTATTAGGTTTAGTTCCTTACTGGCTGCTTATACACCTTCAAATTGCTTTGAAATTTGTCCCTCAAAAATTTTTCACACAACTTCGTAAAGTGTTGAGATTTGTTCCTCACTGTATCCTCCCATGCCCTCAAAATGTGCTGAGGTTTTTCTCTCACTGGTTTCTCATAAATTCTCATATTGTATTGAGGTTTGCCTCTCATTAGATTATCACACACTCTCCTAATGTGTTGAGGTTTGTCCTTCAATGGTTCCACACACACTCCCATAATGTTCTGAGATTTGACTGTCACCTGTAACTCACCCTTATATTTTCTTTATTTTTTTCATCACTGGTTCTTCACTCAGATTCGTAATGTATTTGATTTAGTTCCTCACTGCTTGCTTGCTCATACACGCACAAATTTTTTTGAAGTTTGTCCCTCACAAATTCCTGAAACAGATTCGTAATGTGTTGAGATCTGTCCCACACTGGATCCTCACACGCCCTCATAATGTGTTGAGGTTTTTATCTCACTGTTTTCTCACACACTCATATTGTATTGAGGTTTGTCTCTCACTGGATTCTCAAACACTCTCATAATGTTCCTTACACCCTCACATATTGTTTTAAGGTTTTACCATCACCGGTAATTTACACACCCTCATAATTTTTTCAGTTTTTCCATCAACAGTTGCTCACACACTTTCTCAACGAATTAGAGGTTAGTTTCTCACTGGCTGGTCATACAACCTCATATTGTTTTGTGTGTTGTTCATCCCTAACTCTTCACAAAACCTCATAATGAGTTAAGATTTTTCGCTCAATATTTCTTCACACGCGCCCACACTTTGTTGAGGTTTGTCTTCCACTGGTTTCTCATGAACTTTCATATTGGATTGAGGATTATCCTTCACTTGTTTCTCTCACACCCTTATGATATGATGATGAATGTCCTTCACTTGTTGCTCAAACACTCCCATAAAGTTTTGAGGTTTGACCGTTGCCGGTAACTCACCCACCCTTGTATTTTTTCGAGTTTTTTTCCATCACTGGTTCGTCACACACTTTCATAATGTATTAGGATTAGATCCTCACAGGCTGCTCATACACCCTCAAAACATTTTAATTTTTGTCCCTCGCAAATTCCTCGCACAACCTCGTAATGCGTTGACATTTTTCCCTCACTGAATCCTCCCACTCGCTTATAATGTGTTGAGGTTTTTCTCACACTGGTTTCTCACACACTCTCTTATTGTATTGAGGTTTGTCTTTCACTGTTTTCTCACACACTCTCCTAATGTGTTGAGGTTTGTCCCTCAATAGTTCCTCAAACCCTTCCATAATGTTTTTAGGTTTGACCGTCACCGGGAACTCACATATCCTTATATTATTTTGAGATTTTTACATCACTAGTTCCTCACATACTTTCATTATGTATTAGGGTTAGTTCATCCCTGGTAGCTCAAAAAAGTTCATACTATATTGAAGTTTGTCCCTCATTGATTTCTCACACAACTTCGTAATGTTTTGAGATTTGTCCCTCACTGGATCCTCCCACCCCCACACTTATATTGTATTGATGTTTTCTCTCATTGGATTCTCATACACTCTCTTATTGTGTTTAGGTTTGTCCCTCATTAGTTCCTCACACCCTCCCATAATGTTTTTAGATTTGACCGTCACCGGTAACTCACACATCCATATAAATTTTTGAGGTTTTTCCATCACTTTTCCCACACACACTTTCATAATGTATTAGGGTTAGTTCTTCACTGGTTGTTCATACATTGTTAAATTGTTTTGAAATTTGGCCCTCACTAATTCCTCACACAACCTCGTAATGAGTTGATATTTGTCTATCACTGAATTCTCCCACGCCCTCATAATGTGTTGAATTTTTTTTCTCAATGGTTTCCAACACACTCTCATATCATATTGAGGTTTATCTCTCACTGGATTCTCATACACTCTGATAATGTTTTTAGGTTTGTCCCTCACTAGTTCCTCATACCCTCCCATAATTTTTTAGGTTTGACCATCATCGGTAACTCAGGCACTTTTATAATCTTTTGAGTTTTTCCATTACTGGTTCCTCACACAATTTCGTAATGTATTTGGGTTAGTTCCTCACTAGATGGTTATTGACCCTCAAATAGTTTTGAAGTTTGTCCCTCACAAATTCCTCAAACAAACTCGTAATGTTTTGAGATTTTTCCCTCACTTGATCCTCCCACGCCCTCATAATCGTTTGAGGTTTTTCTCACTGGTTTCCATTGCAATTTCATATTGTATTGAGGTTTGTCTCTCACTGGCTTCTCAAACACTCTCATAATGTTCCTCACACCCTCATATAATCTTTAAAGGTTTTACCGTCAACGGTAATTCACACATCTTTATATTTTTCCAACTCTGGTTCTTTAAACACTTTCGAAAAATATTAGGGTTAGTTCCTCACTGGCTTCTCACACACTCTCATATCTCACACTACCTCACAATGTGTTAAGGTTTTTCTCCCACTGTTTTCTCACACACTTTCATATTGTATTGAAGATTATAAGTCATGGGTTTCACAAACACCCTCATAATGTGATGAGGAACTAACCCTAATACATAATGAAAGTGTGTGAGGAACCAGTGATGGAAAATTCTTAAAAAATAATAAGGTTGTGTGAATTACGGTTGACAGTCAAAACAAAATATATTGAGGGATTGTGAGGAACCTTTGAGGGACAACGTAAATCTATTATGAGAATGTGTGAGAATCCAATGTGTGTAAACCTGAAAACAATATGAAAGTGTGTGAGAATCAGTGAGAGAAAAACCTCAACACATTATGTGGGCATGATAGGATCCAGTGAGGGACAAATCTCAACACATTTCAAAGCTGTGCGAGAAATTAGGGAGGGACAAACTTCAAAACAATATGGGCTTGTATGAGCTGCCAGTAAGGAACTAACATTATTATATTATGAAAGTATGTGAGGAGCCAGTGATGGAACAAATCTCAAAAAAATATAAGGGTGTGTGTGTTACCGGTTACGGTCAAACGTAAAAACATTATGAGAGTGTGTGAGAAACCTTTGAAGGACAAATCTCAACACAACAGGAGAGTGTGTGAGAAACCAGAAACAAACCTCAATACAATATGAGTGTGTGTCAGAAACCAGTGAGAGAAAACCTCAACATATTATAAGGGTATGGGAAGATCCAGTGAGGGACAAATCTCAACATATTACGAAGTTGTGTAAGGAATTTGTGAGGGAAAAATATCAAAACAATTTGAGGGTGTATGAGCAGCAAGTGAAGAACTAACCCTAAAACATTACGAAAGTGTGTGACGAATCAGTGACGGTCAAACCTCAAAAATATGTTCAGGTTTATCTTTCATTGGTTTCTCGCACACACTCATATTGTACTGAGGTTTTCGCTCCCTGGATTATCACACACTCTTGTAATGTGTTTAGGTTTGTCCTTAATTAGTTCCTCTCACCCCCCCCCCCCCCATAATGTTTTTAGATTTAACCGTCACCGGTAACTCTCACACCCATATAATTTTTGAGGTTTTTCCATCACTGGTTCATCACACACTTACGTACTGTATTAGGGTTAGTTCCTCACTGGCTGCTCGTACACCCTCAAATTGTTTTGAGGTTTATCCCTCCCTAGTTCCTCACAGAACTTCATGAGTTGAGATTTTTCCCTCACTGTTTCCTCACACCCCTCGCAATGTGTTGGGGTTTGTCTCACACTGGTTTATCACACACCCTCATAATATATTGAGGTATGTCCACTTCTTCCTCACACCTTCCCATAATGTTTTGAAGTTTGACCGTCACCGATAACTCACCCACCCATATAATTTTTTGAGGTTTTTCCATCACTTGTCCCACACACACTTTCGTAATAGGGTTAGTTCCTCACTGGCTGTTCATACACTGTCAAATTTTTTGGAGTTTGTCCCTCATTAATTCGTCACATAACCTTGTAATGTGTTGAGATTTATCCCTCTCTGGATCCTCCCACGCTCTCATAATGTGCTTAAATTTTTTTCTCTCGATGGTTTCTAACATACTCTCGTATTAAATCGAAGTTTGTCTCTCACTGGATTCTCACACACTCTCATAATGTGTTTAGGTTTGTCCCTTACTAGTTCCTCACACCCTCCCATAATGTTTTTAGGTTTGACCGTCACCGGTAACTCACACACTTTTATAATTTTTTGAGATTTTTCCATCACTGGTTCCTCACACAATTTCGTAATGTATTTGGGTTAGTTCCTCACTGGCTGCTCAGACACCCTCAAAATGTTTTGAGGTTTGACCCTCAAAAATTCCTCAAAGAAACTCGTAATGTTTTCAGATTTTTCCCTCACTTGATCCTCCCACGCCCTCATAATGGTTTCACGTTTTTCTCTCACTTGTTTCTAACACACTCTTATATTGTATTGAGGTTTTTCTCTCACTGGATTCTCACACATTCTCATAATGTTCCTCACACCCTCATATGCTGCTTTAAGGTTTTACCGTCACCGGTAATTCACACACCCTTATAGGTTTTTGAGGATTTTTCCATCTCTGGTTCCTCACACACTTTCGAAAAATATTAGGGTTAGTTCCTCAGTGGCTTCTCATGCACCCTCACATCGTTTTAAGGTTTGTTCCTCCCTAATTACTCACACTATCTCATAATGAGTTGAGATTTTTCCCTCACTGTTTCCTCACACGCCCTCACAATGTGTTGAAGTTTTTCTCCCACTGGTTTCTCACACACTTTCATATTGTATTGAAGATTATCCATCACTGGTTTTTCACACACCTTCATAATGTGATGACTTATGTCCTTCACTTGTTCCTCTCACCCTCCCATAATGTTTTGAAGTTTGACCGTCACCGGTGACTCGCCTACCCTTATCATTTTTTTGAGGTTTTTCCATCACTGGTTCCTAACACATTTTCGTAATGTATTAGGGTTAGTTCCTTACTGGCTGCTCATACACACTAAAATTGTTTTGATGTTTGTGCCTCACAAATTCCAAAAACAACTTCGTAATATGTTGAGATTTGTCCCTCACTGGATCCTCCCACGCCCTTATAATGTGTTGAGGTTTTATTCTCACTGTATTTTCATACACACTCTTATTGTACTGAGGTTTGTCTCTCACTGGATTCTTACACACTCTCCTAATGTGTTGAGATTTGTCCTTCAAAGGTTCGTCACACCCTCACATAATGCTTTTACATTTGACCGTAACGGGTAACTCACACATCCTTTTAATTTTTTGAGATTTTTCTATCACTGGTTCCTCACACACTTTCATAAAATATTAGTGTTAGTTCCTCACTGGCAGCTCATACAAGCTCATATTGTTTTGAACTTTGTCCTCACTAATTTCTCGAACAACTTTGTAATGTACTGAGATTTGTCCCTCACAGGGTCCTCCTACGCCCATATAATGTGTTGAGGTTTTTCTCTCACTGATTTCTTACACACTCATATTGTTTTGATTTTTTTTTCACATTGGATTCTCACACATTCTCATAAGAGATTTAAGTTTGTCCCTCAATGGTTCCTCACAACCTCCCATAATGTTTTTAGTTTTTACTGTCAACGGTAACTCTCACATCCTTATTATTTTCAGAAATTTTCCCATCACTGGTTCCTCAGACACTATCATAATGTATTTGGGTAAGTTCTTCATTGGCTGCTGATATACCTTTAAATTTTTATGAAGTTTTTCCCTTACAGATTTCTCACTCAACCCCATAATGTGTTGAGATTTGTCACTCCCTGGATCCTCCCACGCCCTTATAATGTTTTGAGGGTTTTCTCTCACTGGTTTCTCACACACACTCATATTGTATTGAGGTTTTTCTCTCACTAGATTCTCACACACTCTCCTAATATGTTGAGGTTTGTTCCTTAATGGTTCCTCACACCCTCCCATAATGTTTTGAGGTCTCGACGTCACCGGTAACTCACACATCCTTATAATTTTTTGAGATTTTTCCATCACTGGTTCCTCAAACACTTTCATAATGTATTAGTGTTAGTTCCTCACTGGCTGCTCATATACCTTCAATTTTTTTGAAGTTTTTCCCTCAAAATTTCTCACAAAATCCAGTAATGTCTTGAGATTTGTCCCGCCCTGGATCCTCCCACGCCCTAATAATGTTTTGAGTTTTTTTCTCTCTCTGGTTTCTTACAAACACTCATATTGTATTAAGGTTTGTCTCTCATTGGATTTTCACACACTCTGCTAATGTGTTGAGGTTTGTCCCTCAATGGTTCCTTACACCCTCTCATAATGTTTTAAGGTTTCGCCGTCACCTGTAACTCACATATCCTTATAATTATTTGAGATTTTTCTATCACTGGTTCGTCACACATTTTCATAAAGTATTAGGGTTTTATCCTCACTGGCTCCTCAAATAAGCTCATATTGTTTTGAAGTTTGTCCCTCACTAATTTCTCACATAACATCGTAATGTATTGAGTTCTGACCGTCACTTAATCTTCCCACGCTGTCAAAATGTGTTGAGGTTTTTTCTCAATGGATTCTCACACACACTCATATTGTAATGAGATTTGTCTCTCACTGGATTCTAACACACTCTCATAATGTGTTTAGGTTTGTCCCTCAGTAGCTCCTCATACCCTCCCATAATGTTTTTAGGTTTGACTGTCACCGGTAACTCACACATCCTTATAATTTTTTGAGGTTTATCCATCACTGGTTCATCACACAATTTCATAAGGTATTAGGGGTAGTTCCTCACTGGCTGCTCATACACCTTTAAATTGTTTTGAAATTGGTCCCTCAAAAATTTCTCACACAACCACGTAATGTGTTGAGATCTGTCCCTCACTGCATCCTCCCACGCCCTCATAATGTGCTGAGGTTTTTCTCTCACTGGTTTCTCACACACTTTCATATTGTATTGAGGTTTGTCTGTCATTAGATACTCACACATTCTCATATAGTATTGAGGTTTGTCTCTAACTGGATTGTCACACACTCTCATAATATGTTTAGATTTGTCCCTCACCAGTTCCTCATATCCTCCCATAATGTTTTTAGCTTTGACCTTCACCGGTAACTCACACACCCTTATAGTTTTCTGATTTTTTTCCATCACTGGTTCCTCACACAATATCATAATGTATTAGGGTTAGTTCCTCACTGGCTGCTCATACACCTTTAAATTGTTTTGAAATTTATCCCTCAAAAATTTCTCACATAACCTCGTAATGTGTTCAGATTTATCCTTCACTGAATCCTCCCAAGCCCTCATAATGTGCTGAGGTTTTTCTCTCATTTGTTTTTCACACACTCTTATATTGTATTGAGGTTTGTCTCTCATTGGGTTCTCACACACTCTCTTAATGTGTTTAGTATTGTCCTTCAACCGTTCCTCACACACTCCCATAATGTTTTGAGGTTTGACTGTTACCGGTAACTCACACACCCTTATAATATTTACTATTTTTTTTATCAATGGTTCCTCACACAATTTTTTAATGTATTAGGGTTAGTTCCTCACTGGCTGCTCATACACTCTCAAATTGTTTTTAAGTTTGCCCCTCACAACTTCCTGAAACAAACTCGTAATATGTTGAGATATGTCCTTCACTTAATCGTCACACGCCCTTATAGTGTGTAGAGGTTTTTCTGTCACTGGTTTCTCACACACACTCATATTGTATTGAGGTTTGTCTCTCACTGGATTCTCAAACACTCTCATAATGTTCTGTACACTCGCATATATTGTTTTAATGTTATGCCATCACCGGTAATTAACACACCCTTATAATTTTTTTGAGGTTTTTCCATCAATGGTTCCTCACACACTTTCGTAACGTATTAGGCTTAACTTCTCACTTGCTGGTCATACACGCTCATATCTTTTTTGAGGTTTGTCCATTCCTAACTCTTCACACAACCTCATAATGAGTTGAGATATTTTCCTCAATATTTCTTCACACGCGTCCACAATGTGTTGAGGTTTGCCTCCCACTGATTTCTCACACACGTTCGTATTATACTGAAGATAATCCTTCACTTGTTTCTCACGCACCCTCATGATATGATGAGTTATGTCCTTCACTTGTTGCTCACGCCCTCACATAATGTTTTGAGGTTTGACCGTTACCAGTAACTCCCACACCCTTATAATTTTTGGAGGTTTTTCCATCACTTGTTCCTCACACACTTTCATAATATATTAGGGTTAGATCCTCACTGGCTGCTCATACACCATCAAAATATTTTGATGCTTTTACCTCAAAAATTCCTCACACAACCTCGTAATGTGTTGACATTTGTCCCTCACTGGATACTCCCACGCCATTATAATGTGTTGAGGTTTTTCTCTCACTGGCTTCTCACACAGTCTAATATTGTATTGATGTTTGTCGCTCACTGGATTCTCACATACTCTCCTAATGTGTTGAAGTTTGTCCCTCAATGGTTCCTCATACCCCCTCATAATGTATTTAGATTTGACCGTCACCGGTAACTCATACACCCTTATATTTTTTTGAGATATTTTACGTCACTGGTTCCTCACACACTTCCCTACTGTATAAAGGTTCGTTCCTTCCTGGCAACTCATAAAAGCTTGTATTATATTGAAGTTTGTCCCTCGCTAATTTCTCACACAACTTCGTAATGTTTTGAGATTTGTCCCTCACTGGATCCTCCCACGATCACATAATATATTGAGGCTTATCTTTCACTGGTTTCTCGCACACACTCATATTGTATTGAGGTTTTCTCTCACTGGATTCTCACACCCTCTCATAATGTATTTAGGTTTGTACCTCATTAGTTCCTCACACCCTCCCATAATATTTTTCGGTTTGACCGTCACCGGTAACTCACACACTTTTATAATGTTTTGAATTTTCCCCATCACTGGCTCCTCACACAGTTTTCTGAGGCTTTACCATCACTGGTTTCTCACACACTTTCGTAATGTATTAGGGTTAGTTCCTCACTGGCTCCTCATACATCCTCATATTGTCTTGAGGTTTATCCCTCCCTATTTCCTCACACAGCTTCATAATGAGTTGATATTTTTCCGTCACTGTTTCCTCACACCCCTCACAATGTGATGATTTTGTCTCACAGTAGTTTCTCACACACCCTCATAATGTATCAATGTATGTCCTTCACTACTTCCT
Source organism: Panulirus argus (assembly GCA_038088735.1). Classification (NCBI taxonomy): domain Eukaryota; kingdom Metazoa; phylum Arthropoda; class Malacostraca; order Decapoda; family Palinuridae; genus Panulirus; species Panulirus argus. The sequence continues at coordinate 16,328 of JAYMFT010007080.1, forward strand.
CACACCCTCCCATAATGTTTTGAAGCTTGACCGTCACCTTATAGTTTTTTGAGGTTTTTCCTCACTTTCTCACATACACTTTCGTAATGTATTAGTAGTTCCTCATTGGATGTTCATACACTATCAAGTTGTTCTGAAGTTTTCCCTCACTAATTCCTTACACAACCTCGTAATGGGTTGAGATTTGTCCCTTGCTGGATCCTCCCACGCCCTCATAATGTATTCTATTTTTTCTCTCAGTGGTTTCTAACACACTCTCATATTACATTGAGGTTTGTCTCTCACTGGATTCTCATACACTCTCATAATGCGTTTAGGTTTGTCCCTCACTAGTTCCTCACACCCTCCCATATTATTTTTAGGTTTGACCGTCACCGGTAACTCACACACTTTTATAATGTTTTGAATTTTCTCCATCACTGGCTCCTCACACAATTTCATAATGTATTTGTGTTATTTCCTCACTGGCTGTTCATTGACCCTCAAATTGTTTTGAAGTTTGTCCCTCACAAATTCCTCAAAAAAAGAAAATCGTAGTGTTTTGAGATTTCTCCCTCAATTGATCCTCCCACGCCCTCATAATGGTTTCAGGTTTTTCTCTCACTTGTTTCTAACACACTCTCATATTGTATTGAGGTTTGTCTCTCACTGGATTCTCACACACTCTCATAATGTTCCTCACACCCTCATATGATGTTTTAAGGTTTTACCGTCACAGGTAATTCACACCCCCTTA
>JAYMFT010007091.1:0-17062 GCA_038088735.1 Panulirus argus
CACACACACACACACATATATATATATATATATATATATATATATATATATATATATATAAATATATATATATATATTATTATTATTATTATTTTTAACCTTAAATACGTTTATATATCTTCATTAATCTTAAATACGTTTATCTTATTAGCAAGTATCTATATGTAACATTTAACATTCAATTGATCTGTGTAAGGATACCTACTCCTTTCACACACAAAGGCTTGGGACTGTCTTGAGCAAGGATGTACTTAACCCTCCTCACCACAATGATACGACCTTGTGTTTATTTATCCTTAGGTATGTTGGCCTGCCCTTTGAACCGATCCTTAAAGGTCAGGTTCAAAGGCCAGGCCCGGCCGTTCTGTTCAAGAGTCGTTCCGTCGTGCTCAGGGGGCTTGTACCATGGTGCACAATGCTCACTCCGTCCTGCTCAAGAGTCCTTTCGTCGCGCTCAGTTTCCGTGGTTCCTGGGTGAAACAAACCTGTGTGTGTGTGTGTGTGTGTGTGTGTGTGTGTGTGTGTGTGTGTGTCGCGAGGGATGGAGGCAGGGCCCAGAGGGCTGGCTGGGAGAAGAATGGTCACAGTGCCCGGGGCTAGGGACCACAAGAAGCACCACACTAATACAGTGTACCTGGAACACGGGTGCTCACACGTACTTGTGACAGTGTCTCTAGTACAGGCGAAACGTGCGCCGCGCTATCCCCTACACTGACAGGGGCCAGCAGAGAAGACTTAAGTCATCGTCAAACTAGTGTGGTAGAAAGAATGAGGAGGAGAAGGCTGGGCTTTATAAAGTGCAAGTATGTACGTCCCAAGATGCCGCAAATTACATCAACGACGTAACGAATAAAACTACCAAATATAAAATTTCATGTCAAATATACAACTACTACTACTACTACGTCAACTACTAATAATATTATCAATAATAATAATAATAATAATAATAATAATAATAATAAAAATAATAATAATAAAATCTGAGTAAAAACCGACATACTCCCTTGGCTGACACAAACCTCTGTTACCACTAATAAAAAACAGCGCGCGAACACCAACAGCGCTACCGAGACTATTCAGAGGCACTACAACCCCTACACCACAATGCAATAGGTGTGTTTGTGGGCACAAGTGTCTGAATGCGTGTTCACCGAAAATTCGCCCGAAGAACATTAAAGATATTATCGAAAACACAGCAGATGTTCCCGCCAAATAAAGTAGCACCTGCGAAGGTGGCGCAAGAGAAATCCCACACCGAAGGTCGTATCGACTTTCTCAGAGTCCCGAACCGCCAGAGTGGGGTAAATTCCTTAAAGCCGCCGTGTGACGTCGCCAGAGCACTTGGTAACCAGTTCCGAGTTATGCTACAACTTGGCTACACTACCCGGAGCACTTGGCAACCTGTTCCAGGTCAGACAATAACGACTACTACCTGGGAGCATCTGGTAACCTGTCGCAGGTCACACTACAACTTGGCTAACACCCGGAACACTTGGTAGCCAGTACTACCCAAGTACTTGGTAACCTGTCTCTGGTCATATAATAACTTATTAACACTTGGTAACCAGTTTCTATTGGTATTTAAAACCTGGTCAGTACCTGGGTAGTAAAGATTTGTACAAGTTAAGTTTGGTAAACACAGCTGCTCCATCTTCACACTACCAAAGAGTAATGCGGGATAAATAAGGAAAATCGAATACTGTACAGGCAATATAATCATATTAATCATCTGTAATGTCGGAGCCAAACATCAAGACACTGTTCTAGAAAAGTAGACAAGAGATCTGCAACAACAGAGGATTTGCTATCCTCCAAATATTCATACATCGTTAAACAAAAAAATCAACAAAGTTTTAAACCTGAAGCATTTGCACCGTAAGCAGGATGCCTGCCAACATCCATCACGAGAGGACCATTTTCACTATAAAAAGAACCGTTAAAAGATTAATTAGAAGTAGTTTCTGTAAGTTCATGAGCTCTACAATTTACATGAGCCTCCGGTATGTTAACCTGAGGGAGCCAGACACCCAGCCGGTGTCCGAGCCCGGCATCAAACACGCACCACCAGACGAACTAAGAACTTCTGACGGAAACACGACGTCCTTCTTACACCGACACGGCCAATTAGACGACCTGCCTCTTGATAATCTAACATGTACTCGTAAAACTCGATTACCCAACAGTATTCAAACTATTTAGCCACACCCATTTCATGTGCACTTGATTGTTCTTGAGACGTGCTTTTAAATCTTCCAAGACTGCTCCCACAGGGTATGTATCACGCGTCGAGAAAAAAACAGAGCATCTTCAACAACGAGTCCTACTCCGGCAAAGTCCTCCATCCCGGTAGAAGAAAACACTCCCAAAAACGATGGCTCTGGAACACGCCCACACGGCGGCCTCCTCCCACGTGTAAAAAAGAGAACAGCGTTGTTATAAATCGATAAGTTGGTGCCGAGTCACAGCGGAGCCGGATCGTGGCGACCTTGATACTCCTGGACCCGTAACCCCTCCACACCCTCCCCAGAGCTGCCTCAACCCTCTTAGATCTCCATCCCAACAACACTCCATTTACCCTTTATCTCCCCGTCCTTCCCCCTCTCTCTCATGTTTCACCACGGTCCGACGGTTCCTCCAGTTACAACACACCATCGTCGGGTCTGGTGAGTGTTCCTTAAAGTCGGTCACAGTGGAGCGTCTCAAAAAAAGGAAAAATGTTTAGGCGATAATTAAACATCTCGGCGGGGAGCAAAATCTTCCACCGCACTGCTATAATATTTACGAAAATTACACTGTGAAATGATGCTTTCATGGTTAAGGGGATGACGAAGACTTCTAAGTAGACCTCTAGCATCTTACAACATGGAGAAAATGTTAACTCTTGGGCAGCAAGATGGTACGATCCTCGGGGACGACCTCTGGCTATGACGAGGCGACCTTTGACCTGACACTTTTAAGCGTTTGGTTGATAGTGAGGGGTCGCGCCGTTAAGCTCAAGGGCCGTGTCGTCGTGCTCTAGAGACTAGAGGTTGCTGCACTCCCCACATTATGTCCAAGAAGAGCGGAAATATTACTCACGAGGAGGAACGGCTTGACTGCACACGCGTGTAGGACAGACCTCACAAGGCAGACCATGAGCATCCATGCGAGGGGAAACCTTGCTAGATCCTTCAGTACGAAACACGTTCTACGGGAGCTACTGTGCGATCCTGAAGCTGCTGCCACATCTAACAGCTTCTCCCTCGGGATCCAGAAACACTTCCCACACTGTACGTACAGCTAAAGGAATGCTGAAAACCAGCAGAGTACTCCACCAGATGCAAAATCGTACAGCCTACGTACACGTACGATCCCGGAGAAGCTGTAAGGCACTAGGAAAGCTGAAGGATTCTATTGCAAGCTCACTTGACTACTAAACACACACAGAGACACCGACAAAAACAGGCCATGGCCACACCGAGCGTCGTACCAACAAATAACTCGTGCGCAACTTTCCAAGCAAGAGTTAAGACACCTGCTTCAACATCCACGACGTCTCTCTATTTTGAGACACATTCGCCAGGTTCCTGAGTCATAAAATACTACCCACTACCCAACACAAATGGACAATCTCGCATCAATCACTGATGGAGCTTCGACAACGACACCACATGGTACAGTTTCCACGATGCACGCCAATCAGTATGTTCGGCGTTGTCTCCCACTACAAAACCAGGTGTGGCCCAGAGATCTCTCTCCATGCATCGGGGTCACCTTTATCAGGGCAATTTAGATGTGAATATCGATTCCGATACACCCCTACCATCTGGGACTTTCTACGATGCAAACTTTTTTAACTATGTTTCTTACGCACTACGTCCAGATTTAACAATGTGTGAAAACAAATGCCTTGTTGAACATTCATTCATGCAAGATGAACTTGACGTTACAGTGATCACTGGTGCAAGGTGGGGTACGGCAGCAAGGTTGCCTGAGACACTGGCGGCTACGCTAGTGCTGGTGGGAGCCTGTGGTAACAATGACGACAACTTTAGTAGTAGTTGTAATGGTAATAGCTGATGGCTGAAGTGGTGGAAGTGGTAACAGTGGTGACGGCTGAAGTGGGGGAAGTGGTAACAGTGCTGTGGGTTGTTATAGGGGTAGTAGCAACAGTGGTGACGGCTGTAGTGGCGGTAGTGGCAACTACTGACGGGTGTAGTAGTGGCATTTACTGACAGCTGTAGTGGTGGTATTGACAACAGTATTGACGGTTGTATTGGTGGTATTGGCAACAGTGGTGACGGCTGTAGTACTGGTAGTGCCCACAATACAGACGACTGTGATGGGCATGATAATGGTAGTGGCTGCAATGCGAGTGAGAGAAAAATGGATGGCGAAGCGCAACAGAAGCATGCCGGGTATAGTTAGTGACACAGTAATGTACACCACAAAACAGAGGCGGTCATTCGGTACACTTAGTGATACAACCACAAGAACAATGCAGTACATACAATAACGAGAATTCTACAATACAGCTTGCGATACAGTCAGCAAAGACTACGGCAATGCATAACAATTACGACAATCCCACTGGATACCTAGTGATACAACCAATCCACCAACCATAACAATCTCCCCTCATCACTGGAAAACACCACATGGAAAGGCTCACCCACAAATCTCCCCTCAAGAAGCTTGCTTAATGTGCAGCGCAGGAGGAAGCCCTGGTAAGTAGCGGGTCAACAACTGGAGTTTCCACGGGGGGATGGAGAAGGACGGAGGGGGTGTAAGCTCTTGGGGGGGGGGGGAGACGTTATGCCAAGGTCAGACGACACACCAACACGCAAGTGAGCCGCCTCGACCTGCACCACCAAACACCTGTGCTGTCGCCACCCAACCTCAACCTCCCCACGGACACACACCTCTCACCACCCATCTGCACCGCCTCACAATGAAACTCAATCAAGCCTCACTCACCAATCGCATTTCTATATCACGTATCATTAACTCGCACATCACTAATGAGGCCTCGCTTGCGACCCACTCACTCAAAATCCACAAGCCAGCATCCCGTCACTATACCGCATCCAACCATCACCAGGCTAGCTGTCACACTTGCTTCCCTTCCACAGAGCCATTTAATACACCGGGACAGACCAGCACTGCACCTTTAAAACACTTCCCACAACTCCAAAACAGTGCACTGTATTTTCCTCCCAAAATTCTCGACCCTCACACTTCTCACTATGTAACGTGTAATGTACGTATTACAATCACAGAGGCCCAGTCCGAGGACCATTTGTGCACTCTGTATCCTCCTTTGCGCTACCGCCCACAGGATGGGCAGGAGTGCATAATAAATTAGCCGCAACTGCGGCAAAAATCAAAAATAAAATCTCACAAGAGCGGGTAAATTGTTTATAAAACTACAACGTCAGAGAAGGGCGTGGCAGTTGCAGTAAGAGTCAGTCATTCGAATAAAACTACGATATGAAAACGTAAGCAGACTCCGTGTGCAGTATACACGTTCCTACTTTAAGGTTTTAGGAGCAACAACCTACAAAAAACAACATGAAATCGTACATTCCGCCGACGTTGTCTCGTCACCTGCCCAACAAGGGAAACTAACGTCATTCCAGTAACGAAATCTAGGTTCTTCAGTGACGCATAGGAGACGTATCCTACGAAACTTAATACACACTTAAACTTACAACTTCCTCAGATAATGCAGTTCATGACAATCCTAAGCAAAATAACACCTGCCTAATAAATATCCGAAATAAACCTAGCCAGCCAAACAGACCAGCTCAAAAATCAACCCATTCTACCTTTCTACTCACAGCAGATGTCCCTGTACCTCGAAATAAACTCTGTCTCCGCTCAAAGCCACAGACTCACCTTCAGCACCGACGACGCAGCTGAACACAAAATGACATCAGCGTCCGTGGCAACAGCGTGGGATTCCCCCATGCAGGTACTCTCAAGCCTTCATTGTGGGGCATTTAACTCCTCCTTTTTCAAAACTTTAAAGAACACATATAAGAGGTACCTCCGGCTCCGGCAAATTTCCGGGGGTTGACGTGTGAGGTGGAACGGGAGGGGTGGTTGGGGACGGAAGTCGAAGTTGATACAAGGGGTGGGTGAGGAACTCTAAAATCCGCAGAGCATGACGCTACAATCCTTGAGCACGACGGCGCGTCCCTTGAGTATGACGGCGTAAGGATCTCCAGTTAAAGGCCAGGCCATGACACCCAAGGGGTCGTGCCGTCGTGCTCGTGGATCATGCTGTCACGTCAAGGGTCGTACCGTCGTGCTGCAGTGGTTAAAGATGATGGTACATGAGGAGAGGCGAAGGACAAGGACTATCAATAATAGCAGAGATGCAGCACAGCTGATAATGAAGGAGGAGGGGGAGGAAGAGGAGGTGGAGGAGGAGGAGGAGGAGGGGTATCATGACAGGAGAAAGCGAGGCTGATGGGAGGTGCAAGAATAGCAAATCATAACAGCGGCCACGGCCGGCACCCCTCAGGCACCATGGTCCATAACAGGCAACGCCACCACTCCATCTGCCCACACTCAGGCTAAACTGCTTCCCATGACAATATTCCTACCTCACCGTAAGAGAGGATGAGATATATTCCTTGCGAGTACGTAGGATGAGATTCTGCCAAAAGGCTGGGATAGCGCGTACCGCTCACCACAACAAATTCTAGAAATACGATAAACGAGTCGTGGGAGTTGCCTGTTGTCAAACCCAAAGTCGTGTGATAATTAAAAGAAAACTTTATCATTACTCAAAATTACTGGAAGATAATTAGCAATGCTTCATCATCAACGTATTTAGAGAAGACGCACAAGCGAAGCAGCAGGTGCGGCGGGTGAACGTGAGGCATTTCCTCTCTTGACACCACTTCCTCCCCACCTCTCCACCACTCGTGGACACTCATCCCTCAATCCCCTACCCTCTCCACGAGTCCTGGGCACTCAGTCCCCAACTTTTGCCCTTGCCATCAGTACTGGACACTCAGTCCCCATACTTCAACTCCTCAGTGTCTGTAGCCTCTTGACCCAATTCCTTCTCAGACTCAGCAATAAGCAGACACACACACAAAGAAATGCTGCCATTATTCTCCCCAACCGATGCCTTTCTTCTTTCTTACTGGAGGACTCGTATACTTCTCTTGACGTGACTATCAGTACTAAAGAACATTCAAAATAAATATCCAATAAATAGCTGATCAATTGACTCCTGGGTCCCTTTCATGGAGCTCCGACCGCTTCAAAGGTGCGTTACAATCAGTAGTTGGGAAATGATGGATTCCTTTGAAGTGAGAAGTCCCTGTGCTCCATTCGCCTAGTAACAATTATAATGCCTCGCCAAAGGTGACTCTCCACCTGCGGTGTAACCTTATGAAGGCGGAGTCCGTTACTACCAATACCCTATACCGGTCGGTATATCATTACAACCAACGACTGAACATATCACTAGACCCATCACGCCCAAGATGCCACTTCCACGCTAACGACACTGAACACGCCCACAGACTGTCCTGAGTTCACCTCAAAGACATACATACAACATCACCACACTCCTTGCCCTATATTCCCGCCCAGTGGACGTGGCTGGCTTCCTGAACGTCGCGGTAACTCAACAGAAGAGGCTCCTTGGACAAGAAAGTAAACGTATATGTGTACGGAATAAATATCTAAATATATCTATTAATATTATTTCATACATGTTCTCTTCCCACCTAAGCAAGTGACGTAAAAAAAAAAAAGTACACAGGAAGGCCTTAAACCAAAAATCCTTGCATGGCTCCTGGTCCAACCTTTGGTGATAATACAAGTGGAGAATTTCTAGACCTCTCTCTCTCCCCACCGCTCCTGCCTCTCCTAGTCGCCTTGTACGATCAACAGGAGGTACGCGGGGTACTGTTGTTTCTCCGTATTCCTTAGGGACTCCTACCGTAAGTACTGCTGAATTATTCATGTTTTAGAAAATTATTCCAATAAATTAGGAAACAGCTGCATATCTAAGTAACGAAAGGATACGTGAATGTGCACACAACAACATCTAAGTTTTCTTAACCCTGAGCACGACAGTACAATCCTTGTGCACGACGGTAAAACCCCTGAGCTCGACGGTACGACTTTTGAGCATGACGATACGACCATCGAGCACAACGTTACGACCCTTGAGTACGACGATACGACTCTCTGATATTATGTGGTGACCTTCTACCTAACCCTCCTGAGTCTGGCCATCCTACCCAAAGGCTGTGCAGTGGTCGACCCGTCGTACCCAAGGGCTGTACCTTGACGCTCAAAGCGTTTCGAGACGTACCCCAAACTGCCCACACACGCGAAGTGCTGCAAGGGCACTGACCCGAGTGCTGTGCCCACCTCTGTCCTCATGGTATCAGGTCCTCCAGTGTACATATGATCCAACTTTGGTCCACACATTATCAACGCCATGTGCTGTACCATGATAACGTACAGATGCCTCATTAGGCCCGTACTATCCTCAATTAAAAGAGAGAGATATATATTTAGAGAAATTTAATGCATCCTTTCTCCGCAATCCGTCAACCTTGCCGCACGACATGCGACCTTCCGGGTAACACCTGGGGTATAAAAATACTCCACAACAAAGGGGAGTTCGGAAATGAGTCGACGGAGCTGCGGACGACGGGGGATCAAGACCCGGCTTTGGCACCAGCAGCACGGAGTGAGACGCTCGGCACCAAGGGCCGCTACCCGTCACCTCCCTCCACCCACACCAGTCATGCACCTCTCCATGAGTGTATTTTCGTAGACTCACACTCTATATAGATGAGCCCGCATGTGTAAATATGACATAAGCCAGGTTAATTTAAGACCTACTTAACATCACATACCGCTGCTTAACACTATCACAGCCGCGAAGGACCTAAATGGCAAGAGGGATACGCGCCCGTGACAAGGGTTATTCGTTCCCAGTATCAAAGAGAGAGAGAGAGAGAGAGAGAGAGAGAGAGAGAGAGAGAGAGAGAGAGAGTTACCAGCCAAACAAGGGAGGAACAAAGACAAATCTCATTATGGGTGATTCATGGTAAAACGTCTGGTAAAACCGGAAGCTTGGGGGAACTTGGCAACCCCTCTTACTCGTCGGCTCGGCAAAACCAACATACTGTTTGCTGACACCAGCCACCAAACATAGATAACTTGGCCACCACGTGCACGCGTCATGAACGACGACGACACGCCGTCAGCACAGTCTCCATGAACAAGAACCTCCATGAGACTTTCAGCAAATGTGTTCCATGAAGGACTTGGATAACTGGCCCGTCAACTTCATCACGGGCGACGAAGCCATTAACTCGGTACGGGGAAGACGAGGACAGCCAATCACTGGTGATTCACAACACTGCAGCGCCCAACGCTCTCCTCAAATGACTCATTTCGTCTGAAACCATTTGGGAGACAAAGAATCCAAATGCACAAGGGAAAGCAAGAACACGCCTTACTATTATTCACACTAAACTACATGATTCGACACTTACCGTACCATCTGAACCCCTGAATCATGAACCCTCGAGCAAGGCGGTATATGACCCCCTTACATACGACGGTGTGACCAGTGTGTATGGTGGGGCCTGGCTATGTCATCAAACCCATGGGTCTTACCCACCCCCTCAAGGGTCGTACCCACGCCCTCAAGGGTCGTTCCGTAGTGTTCGGAAGCTAATCACTCTCGCTGAACGAGGAGTAACGCCGAGAAACGAAACATAAATATATCGTTTGATGGATAAGTGGCACCAAAATACCCAGCGCAACCCGGAAGGCCCCGGCTGGCAATGGTCCTGCTGGTCTCTTGCGTTGCCGGACAAATTCCCGCCAACGCGTGCCTCAGATATAGCATTCTATATGGCTTACAGCTGACGCGTACCTCAGATATAGCACTGTACATAATTCAAAACCAACGCAAGCCTCAATTATATTAAAAATGTGTTCCATGAACACCATTGTTCCTTGCAATGTAGTATATTTACAGAAAGAGAAATCAAAATAGGAGGAAATACCGTTTGATATATATATATATATATATATATATATATATATATAGATATATATATATATATATATATATATATATATATATATATATATATATATATATATATATATATATGATTTATGGCCAAAAAGGAGACTTCCTTCGTGTTATGAACCAGGTTTTAAAAGGGGCATATGTCGAGCAAAATCCGACCTACAGTTATGGGTCTTATGTCAATCAATTCTTCAGAAGCTGGGAAGCATTTCTTTGATCCTACTCATATCAAAGAGTCAGGTCTAACGCAGCTTCATTAAACCAGGATGAGGCTCCACACGACAAACGGACGGACGGACGGCGACGACGGCGTCGAAGGAGATCCCTGACGCGTCTGTTGTGCAACAAAGGCGACGTAAAAACTACGTGTTCCTCTCTACCGACGCATGTCTCATACAGCAGGATATACAGCGCATTGAAGACCGGCGCTCACCTCGGATACAACACTACGGTATATATAGAGTCTTCTGACAACCTATGCACTTATCTGATGCAACAATATGCATTCCTCACAAATGAAGCTACCTAGTATCTCGCTAAACTAAATTAACTAAACTCTCGCAAATACTTTATACCACTGGAAGCATCAGTTTTATTTTGCGTCTGCTATTGTCGATGAGGTTCCCAGACGGACATAATGAGCACGACTGTACAACCAATGAGTATGATGACCCAGGACATGACCTTACCCTTATGGGTTACTTCACAGCCAGCTCATCATAACCAAGGGTCGTATCATCGACTCCAAAGGGTTAAGTGAGGCTAAATATGTAGTCTTCAGTTTGGCTTACGTTATACTGACAAGGTTAAAAACGACAGATTTACTTGGTTAGGTTACAACCTTGCCTATACTCTGACAATTCACTAAAAGCATCGCAATGCCAGCTGCCACAGTAAATAAGAGCACTGCAGCAGTTTTTACAGTGACGCACCACAAAGCACAGCGCCTTATGAACCTGCGTGGCGAGCCTTCAACGCTCACAGCTGGGTCTTGACAGCTAACGACTATTATTAATCCATAGGTCTGATGCCAAAATTTTCACCTACACCCTCGTCTGTCTGTCCAGTGAAAGGTGAACGAACGAACGACGTCTGACCACGTCGGTACGGCCCTTGGATATGATGCGCCTGGCCTTTCATCCCACCACCACGAGTTACGTGAAAGCCTAGGCTATCACACCTAAGGGACATGAGGGGGTTCAGACCACCTCTATGAAATGCAAGTGAAAATGATCTCCCATACGAAAACGGGGAACAGAAACGATCTCTGCCGCCCCAGGTCTCTTCCCATTTTGGACGTTCTTATATGAAATCGTCCTCTGAGTTACTTGAAATAAGACACGATACACTACAGCAGCAAAGCCTTTCACCCGACTGCGACCGTAATTCGAGCCACAGGGAAATTCCTAACCCCTCATACACCCCAACCCGCTCCCCCCAGTGCGTGTTCTCCTAACAACCATTCATTACTTCGTTTTCTCAGGAAACTAATTCTTTTGTGGAAACTTAATGTACGTCCTCCGAGCTAATCTGATGCTTAACGACGACGACTGATAGTGACATTAATTAATATAAAATTTCAAGTGATAACGTAAACAGTGTTGTAAATATCATCCATTTTTTTTTTCACTTAATGTTTTCCATGTAATAACATCGAAATGCCGACCTTCCCAGTTTTGTGAAGAGCTCTCAAGTCTCGATGCGGGCTTCCGCACTTCAAAACCTACTAAAGTCCCCAGAGACTCCCACTTTTTTAAATCCTAAATCCTACCCTCTGGAAGTACTCGCACCTTCATAGATTTCGGATACATTAACACTAAAGGCACTGGAGTGATTAGAAGCAATAACATAAAGCGTAAGGCAAAACTGTAATGGAGTAATAGAGGCAGAAGCAATGGAATTAGACAAGCCGGTGGAGTAAACAACACTTTGTCAGCCACAGGACAAAGGGAGCTTGGGACGCATAGGCCCACAGCAAGGAACCAGCGGCAGAATAAACTGAAGCTACAGAAGTAACCACGAGAGCCAGAAGCGTAATAATGGAAGCCCCATAAACCGGAGGTAAAAACGTACCTCCGGGTGCCAAACACGTAATAATGGGAGCCCATGACATGATAAACTGAAGTTTCGACTTAACCACCGATGCCAAAACAGGCATTACCGAAAGCCCAGGACGTGATAAGAGCATCGTGCTAACGGGAACAGGGGACACTACAACAGCTGCCATTAAAACAAAAGGCAGTCAATTTGTTGATGCCGTAATAACAAAACTCCGTGTTCGTGTCCCAGTAATGGCGGTCCGTTACACAACACCCGGGTTCGTGAAAAGAACACACAGCTCTGAAATGAGCCAGTGACGCAACACGCCAAAACAAGAGTCTGTACCGCGACGAGACTACGAGGCGGAGAGAACGAAAGCTAGTATAAAGGAGCGAGTGATCCCCATGTGCTGGTAAGGTCTGGGGGGATTACAACACACTGTCATCCAGAGAAGGGCAGGCAGGCCTTAACAACTCCCACTGTCAGATGATCACTTCCTAACTTCCCCTGTGGTGAATGTTGGTGATGACAGGTTACTGTAAGAAAGGGAGGGGAGACTCGCCGGCACGTCCCTTGGGTATGATGGCCTGGCTTTTGTCCTCACCCTTATGGGTCATATCTAAGGCCAAGCCATAACTCCCAAGGGCTGTAACGTTCTGCTCAAAGGGGATAGTATTAGTGCTAGACGGATTTGGGAGTTGGCAGTGACGGTGGCAACTGGCGGAAGGGATGGAGGTTGTCTGTGGGAGCTCCTGGGAAGCTGGTCACAGGAGGGGTGCTGAGGCGCGTGATAAGTAGGGAGGAAGGGAGGGATAGCAGGAGGCTGAGCGCCAGCGGCAGGCAGGCAGCGTGGGGCGGGGCGGGGCGGGGCGGGGCGATGGGTGGGATGATGGCCCATGACTCATAGTCCGCCTTGGTCTAAACGCTCACCCGCCTCACAACACAACACGCAGCACGCACATCCTAACACGCACCATCCATCTGCCCCGCCTCACGCAAAACACTAACACCCATGCGCCTCAGAGTGGACACGTAACTCCCACGTGTCCCACACAACACACTCAACCGCTTAACATAACATGCAGCATCTACCTGCTTAAGACAACAAGTAGCACTTTATACCTACCTCGCACAGGCAACACCTAACCTGCCTCACACAACAAGCAGCATTTATCTGTCTCACAGAACATGCAGCGGCTATCCACCTCACACAACTTGTGAAATCCACTCGTTCAAAAGATTCCCCATTATGCAACAGTCGAACGATCTCATATGACCCACAACTGCCTTGCAAAACACCCACCCACCCTCCGGGCTATACAAACAATCCACATCTATCTCACTTACGATGCTTCTTAAGTCATATGATCATAACGTAAGACACTTTTCATGACACGAGTTCTACAGCCTCTAACCCCGCTTTTAAACAATGTCGGAATTTTCGCTTAAACTAAATTATGTTCATGTCAATTTTTAGACCAAAAGAAACTTATCATCATCTCCGTTGTAATAAACACGAAATAAAGTTTCAATTTTTGCGTACCTCTTTGAGGATGTTTATCCGTAAGTTCTAACTACAATGATTCAGCCTAACACCTTATGAATAACTCAGGTCAACCTTGAGAACTCGCATAACTCCGACTTGCAGCTCAGTCTAGAAACTAAGCTACAATCCTGCTCTTCACATCAGTCACGCCGTCTTGAAGCGGCAACCCGGAAGCCTTCGTATCCACAGCAGCCCAGCTGATAGAGAACATTTCGTAAATATTTACTCAGATCTTACTTTCCAGTGACTGGTCAATGATGTTCCTAATATTTGCAAGATGAGCGTTGAGCAGTTTCGGACCCATGATGTCTACACTTTTCATACTGTGATTACGACGCCCAAATTTCTTAACCTACCTTCTTGATTACTCCAACAAGGTATAATGTTTAAGCGTAACATAGCGCCTACGCCTTGCAGCATTTACCTTACGCGTGTGATCTCTCCAGTCTGCATCAAAAGAATAAAACTTCGAATGATTTCAATCGTTCTCTCAAATCTAAATTTCTAACAAAATTCTTCAAATACAAAAAGCGCAAAACAAACTACCCTTAATTGTGGACTCAAACTTCTACCACTCTTTACATCTAAGGGGAAAAAAATCTTGACTTGTAAAATTTCCACCACTAAGCCTGTAGAAAAGTGGCTAACTCAGAACAATGGCTTACTCAGAAAAATCTAAGATCGTCATTTTAATACCTGACAAAAATGAATCCAACCTACAGCCTCCAATTACGCTGAACTGTCAACCTCTCCCACTCAACAAAACTCTTATCATACTATGTATCACATATGACATACATGAGATTCACTCCCCACATCACAAACATGGAGAAAAATGCCATAAACTAAATGCCCTTAGAACACTTGCCGGTACCAGATTTGGACAAGATTCCCTTAGTATAATCTACAAGCAATTAGTCCATTTCATCCTAAACTACATCTTACCTGCCTGATACTCTACCTGTCAAAAGCAAATATGCAGCTGCAACTTACACAAAACAGCATTCAGAACAATGACTCTGCCTAACATCAACAACCATCAATCACATAATGAAACAAAAATATTCAAAACATCAGCACTCAGTTCTCTATGCAACAACGCCGGTTCTCTCCTACCCAACCACTTCATAACCAACAACTAATCCCCAAGTAGGAATAAAAAAGTTTACCATTGCTTCATGCTTCAGCATCCCATACTTAAAGGTGTCTCTTCCCCTAACAAACACGACAGTGAGAGAACATATTCTTACGGTAATGACCCGACAAGTACAGAACAACCAACCTCTCAACCCAGTCTTAAACAACACCTGACCAGACATAGCCCTTCTGAAACGACATTCCCCATGCAAATACGAGCGCCGCTTTCTCGTCAAGCTTTTTGTGCACCATTCACCTATCAAACACAACAATGACCGACTCAACATATCACACACTCTCTCTTACAAAAGAAGCATTTTGAAGACACTGAACACTTAATCTGCAACTGTACTGTCCTCAACCCACAAGGACGTACACACACGTCACAACACTTCACTCGTGGTCCTGCCCTGAGCGTTTAGACAACCTTATAGAGATGGGTATCCTGGGTTAGGAAGAAAAGGTGAACAAACACTCCGAGAAAAGTTTAACATAAATATACATCCACAAATACAAGACGATCAAAAATAAACAAGATAATAGCTAAGTGTAATACTTACCAAGGACAGCTAGGCACTACTAACGGACGGCAAGAACCTGATGCATCTGACGGGGGAGGACATTGAGATTCAGGTAACCCTTCCCTCACTAATCTGTATCCCGAGCAAGGAGACAATGAATGCATATTTTCATCAATAAAAAAAATACAGTAAAACTAAACAAAGTGAATAAGTAGAATACGAAAATCTAATTCAGCAAATACCATCTGAACGGTAACTTTTGTGCGGCCGACAGCATTCAGTCCCCCCCGAGTCAAGCAGCAATCTGCTCAACTGCCACTGAAGTGAAAAGTAGCATACAGACTAAGCTTACAGCATCTTTAACCATGAGAAATGAAAAATGGACCTTGAAGCATATTTTCATGCAGTCCCGAAAGATGTTCATCTTTCTTGGTAAGGGGATAAAGGTTGACCTCGAGATTCCTGTGAACGTGCCAAATGCGCCACGTCCTGACGGTTTAATCCCGTCATGAGGCTGTCATGATGCCAGCTCGTCCACCAAACGCGCGCGTAAGCCCACGCACATACTATATCATGCATACACAGGTGCACACACACACCTGGCTGAGGCTGGCGCGTGCGCCTGTGTGTGTGTGTGTGTGTGTGTGTGTGTACAATGTGCCTACAGAAGCACTGAGAGCTAACTAAGAAGATCCAATGAAAGAGTTACATGGAGAGGCTAAAATTCTCTTATTTGCCCACTATGGAACAAAGAAGCGGGAAGGGTGATTTGATCACAGCCTTTAAGTCTTTCTGCCAGATTCAAGAAACAGATATAGAGAGATGCATGGGTAGTGCAATATGTGGAAATAACATGACATTAAACAAGAAACTTCTTAAAAACAAAAAGCATAAAAGTATTTTTGTAACATGAGTGATGAATGAATGGAATGAACTGGACGAGGACGCGGTAAATAAGGACAGAAAAACAAAAAGCAAAAAAGTATTTTTGTAACACGAGTGATGAATGAATGGAATGAACTGGACGAGGACGCGGTAAATAAGGACAGAAATAAGGATGAACGATAGCAAAGAATGGTCAGGAGATGGGGCTCCAAGAGTCTGAAACTCCCTCCCTGGACAGCACAAATAGGTAATGACGCAAACACATACTCACAAGAATATTAATGGTGACAAACTGTCTGTTGGCAAACATTAGAACAACATTCAGGTATATGGCTAAGGAAATATTCAGCGAGTTTTCCCCATTTAGAACAGTTACGGAGACAAACTGTCTCCAGGCAAATATAAGATGGCTTTTCAGCATATGGATTACGAAATATTCATCGAGCTACTCACATCCTAAATGAGACCAAATCTGGTATATGCTTCTCCAGTTTGGCCATCGGACTTCAAGAAGCATAAACAGCTAACAAAAAAAGGTCCAGAGAAAGGCAATAAAGATGATTCTAAAATCAGAAGTGGCGAGTTACATGGATAAAGTTATAGGCCTTCAACTTGTCTACTATGGAAGACAAAAGAGTAAGGGTCAAGTTTATTACAACCTTTAAGTTCTCAAAACAGTCTGATGGCGTTAACAGCGGTGTAGCGGTTCGCGTTCCTGACCGTGACGCAATCACGTGCCACTCAGGTTCGAATCCTGGCTGCAGCAGTCAGTCCACAGTCAATCTAGCTGTTCATCAGCCACTACGGGTTGGTCAATAAAATGGTCACCTGGCTCTGTCTAGGGTTTATATATATAAGATC
>JAYMFT010007102.1:0-31897 GCA_038088735.1 Panulirus argus
ATATATATATATATATATATATATATATATATATATATATATATATATATATATATATATATATATATATATTGTTCGTGTGTGTGTTTGCGTGTGTATTGCGGTTGTGTCTGTATTCCTGAACGTATAAACATAGATAAAGTCATGAGTTAACCCTATGGACCAAGTCACCAATCAGTTGGCATGCCTGGCCGCCTGGGTAAAGACAGCAGCCCAAGCGTACCAACCGCTTTGACAACTTCCGCAAGAATTTACCGTCACGTCCTCCGAGCAGCAGAAGGGGGCGGGGCTAAGCTCCTACTCACACACTGGGGTAAAAATACCAGAGCGATGTTTGGACTCCACACTCACAGATTGAGGGTTGGTAATTACCAAAATGAAAGCAACATATGAAAAACAATTTTTGTTCCTCCGTGCCATCTGCTGCCTTCGCTCTTACACCCTGGACTTCAGAAGTCCTTTGTAGCGGTAATCTGGAATTTTTCCTGAGGCTGATCTTGAAGTATTACTTGTACACCTCCAAGAAATGGTCGCCCCCAACTTTTGCATGAAGGAAGTAGTTTAGACGAGATGGCCAAACTTGGGGTTTAATCACAGATACCGAGACACTGCAGGAGGGAGGGAGCTGCTCTTCTGGGGTTGTGTCCATCCCGGGAGAGAAGAGTGGGAGGAGGGGACTGGCCTCCTGGGGAGGAGAGATGGCCTTCTGGGGATGTCATCAGTCCTGGGGAGGACAATCAGACCTCACAAACCTTAATCGTACGGTGGGAGCGCAAAGGAGCTGCGGCAGGAGTCAAACTGGAAGGAAGAGAATTGACAAGGGCGGTAGGGATAGAAGGAAGTCTTGGGGAGAGAAATTTGTTTCGGGTTTCTCAGGAATGGATGGTTAGGGAGAGTAGCTGAGGAGGAGTGAGTTAGAAGCTGAAAGTTGTTGGGCAAGAAAGAGAGTATTTGGCGATGGGAGAGTTAGGGAGGGTAAATGAAGAGGGCGGAAGAAGAGGAGAGTGGGTGTAGAGGATGGTTGGGTGGAGTTGTGGAGGTGGTCAGGGAGTGTTTGTGGAAGGTGATGGGCGAAGGGAGATTGCTTGGGGAGGGCTATGGTGAAGAGTAGTTTAGGTAGTGTTGCGGTAGGGAGAGTATGGTAATAGGGAGGAGGGAAGGGTTGTTGAGGAAGCAAGGATTGTTGAAGTGGTGGGGAGGGTGGTTGTGAAGGGGAGGGGTGGGGAGCGTGTCTCGGGTTCTCCCCATCCAATATCTCCTGTGTCCGTACCATCACAGCCAGAGAAGTGAATTCCATTTGGGGATTGACTTACAATTACCTGTCGTATTAACTTGTTTGTGTCTGGCCGTGTGATGGAATGGTGGCGTCGGAAGGGAGGGTGCTGCAAGGAGAGGGGGAGAGAAGAAGAGAGAAAGAGAAGTGGAAGGAAATAGAGAGCTACAGAAAGGGACAAATTGTCAAACAGACAGACAGACAGACAGAATACTACACTCATTACGTGAAAATCGATTCTGAGTTCATCTGGAAATCACGTCAACTACACAATACACGCATCGAGTTTTCTTTCAGATGTTTCTGTAAGTGTTCCAAGCAAGTTTCTTATTTCTTCTGGAGAAAATTGATAAATCTTTCCATCCCTTTTGCCGGACTCTCGTAGGCTTTTGCTTTATATCTTTTGATCTGTTTCATTGTATTACTGTTCATCTGATAACTCTCGTTATATCCTTGTTTAGAGGATTCTAGGGCCATAGTGCTACTATTTATCCCTCCAGTTTGTTATATGTAGACAATCATACAGCTTTCTCTTCTTTTTTTCTCTTTCAGTTTCTCGTGATCGTTTGTGTTCCATCCTCTCGATTTTACTGATGAATTTCTTTTGAAATATCTCTAACTTGTTTAATTCCTTTTGCATGGTTACGTACTATGCGACACAGTAGTATTCAAATATGTTTCGTATATGCATAGTTGATATTTTCATTGTTTTCTGTGTCCTGTAGTGAAAGTTCTCATTGTCATTCCGCTTAGAATGTAACTCAGTAGACCTAGATTTAACGTATGCTTGCTTTTCTATTGCTTTTCCTGTTGGGCCTTTATGCACTTCATACACCGTCTCAGAATATTGTGGAACTATTTATGACTCATTTGTTCATATTTGCTAATTCCATTTGGTTTTCTTCTGCCCGTATGTCTCTAAGGCTTTTTGCTTCTGCTTTTGGATCATCTTCCGATTCCATCATTTTGCTAACTCTAGTCTTTGGCTATCATTCCAGTTACACTCCAGCGAATCATGCTTTCAGTTTCACTCCATTTCTCCGGACCATCCTTTTTCCTGTCTTTCCTTCTTTGGTTTTCATTAAACTACCTCCACCTTTCTTGAAGTCTTCCTGTACGTATGTCCATCTCTTCGCTGATCTTGGTTTTCTTTCCTTCACATAATTCCAGTATTTACATTTTCGATTCTTGTACGGCCCACATACTTCTCCGTTACCAGAGCTTTGAATCTACAGCTCTCATTTTTCTTAAGCTTCAAAATTCATGTAAAAAGAGTAAAACTCTGTGCGTGCTAGAGCGAGAGACAGACTGAGAACGGGGACAGAGAACCAGAGGGAGAGAGAGATACTCAGACACACACGCAACGTCCCTGAACCAGCCAGACACCACAGTGAAGCTGCCAACATTATCTGCCACCAGTGTACCTGCCCCTCACCACCTCCCCCTCCCTACCTCACACCCTGCCTCTTAAATACTTGTATCTCTCTCTGCTCCTGTTCCAGAGCGCGCCACTCTCTTTTGTTCTAGAGCTGCCGTTCTTCTTCTCTTGTTCCAGAGCTCGCTTCCCTTTGCTCTAGTTCCAGAGTGGTAGGCCCTCTGCCCCTGTTCCTGAGCAACCGGCTCCTTGCGCCTGTTCCAGACGGGCGCTCCCTCTCCCGCTAGACAGTTAGCGCCTCTCTCTCTCTCTCTTTTCCTTCCCCTCCCAGCTTCCGGGACGGGAGGAGCCAGCGAGCGACCTGAATGCTTCCACGGAACATTTATTCCGCTGTTTTCCTCCTCGTTATCACCAGGACGGTCTCCATGTTGTGAGGCCTGGGGCCACCAAGGGGGTGTTGTAATGCCTGGGGCCAGCAGGGGGTTTTTGTGAGGCCTGGGGCCAGAAGGGTGTGTAAGGGTGAGGGTACTAACAACAGGGTGTAGTTACAATATGCCAGTACGTCAAGAAGGGAAGGTAAAACGTGTGTAGAATAGATGGTGAGGGAAGAAACTAACCCGTCGTACAGAATGTGTGGAACAAAGGATGCGGGAAGGAAGAGGCACGTGGTACACAATAGTGGAACGGATGGTGAGGGAAGGAAGAGAAACAGGTGGTGCAGAAAGTGTGGGAGAAACAGAGTGACAGACGGCTGGGGTAGGGGGGACCCACCAGCTGTGAATCCCAGCCTCTAATAAAGTCTCCTTCAGTGTTTCCCTGGTTGCTGAAAGCTTCAACTTTCATGCGATGATGATCCCAAAACACGTACTGTACACTCCATATGGTCCAAGAGAGACCATTAAAAACAGGACGTACAATAGAAACGACTGGTTACACTAACCTCTGGTTCATGATTTATGAAAACACTTAACAAAGTACAAAAGAAATGTTGCTAAAATATTTGGGATAATTTCCTGAGTAACATCATGGCACCCTCAGCTGCACCATTTACGACGTAATTAAGAATGAATTATGGCAATTTATGTCATTAGTTGCTAGACCCCAGGCTGTTTGTCTCCTGTCGTTTCTGACCCGCTTGACCTTTTGACCTCTAAATCATTCGAAAGGATTACTGAATTTGCTGGAGAAACTTTGAGTTGCTTAATCTTTAACAGAGGACGATGCTTTTGGGAGTGGAGACCCGCGCACCAAAGTGATTTCATGCATCTACTCTTTACAGTTCCTCTCATGACGACGAGTCAGGAGGTCCACTTATCACAGTGAATCCAGAGTTTCATCCATAACCAAGAAGCCGCCTAGAAAAAAAAAAAAAAAAAAGGCGCCTCTGTCTGTCCATCAAGTCCGTCCGGACCCGTTGCGCGACTTGGAATTTGCGTCCCAGTATCAGTTGCTTTTATTCCTCCCCCAGACAAGCAGACTTTCCCGTGGCGAGCTGTACACGCCCTCCCCAACCCACATTGCCTCTCTGAATTTGTATATGTATGTGCGCGTGTATGTGTGTGTCTGTCTCTGCTTGATTGTGTGCTTTTCTGACTATCGTTCTGTGTGTCTTTCTTCGTGTATGAGTGTGTGTTTGCGTGAGTTTTGTTACAATCTATTTGTGTCTGTTTGACCACACAGGGTCACCAACACATCTCTCCTTGACCAGCTATAAACATGAACATTACATAAACGAGAATGGGAGAAAAAGTCTCAAAACCTTAAAAACGTTGCTGATGATTCACCACACACAAGACTTTGACATGTATAATCCTAGCAGATTGTATCCAACGTCTACATATTCTTATACATAATAGAATTGAAGATGAGAAAAATTACAAGAAAAATGAGGAACAGTAGTTGCCAGAAGTCTGGTTCTCACACACATCCAAATACATAGCAATAAATTTATAGACACCAACACCCTGCGTGATGCTACGCATTACTAGCTTGATAAAGAACCCGCTCAGCCCGGCGGTATGGCCCTTGCGCACGACGGTTCGATCCTTGGGTCAGATGATCCGCCCTTCGACCCAACCTTTAGGGGTAGATTAAATGTTAGGTTATCATACCCAAGGGTCATACCACCGCGGTCAAGGGGTTATGTATTTCAGTGCAAGTATAACATGTTGGGAATAGCCAAGGCCTACCCTGAGGAAAGGTAACTGTGAGATATTATGTTGTTTCTTGCGAGACGTCGTCCACTTTCCCAAATCTCCCAGATAATGAAAAAAAGCAAAGAAGAATGATGTGAGGTTTTCTGAGCCAAGAGAAATCTTGTTTTATAAAATCCATTAGTTTATAAGCTTGGGGTCCTGTTTAGGACCGTTTCTCTAATCCAAAGAGAAGAGAAGCAAACTAGAACCAAATTCTATACAGACAGACTCTAGACCATACTCAAGGATCGGACTAGAGAATTACACTCTAGGACCGGACTCTTGGAAAAGACTCTAGAAAAAGACTAAGACAAGACTCCCACAAGATGACTTATGCCAAATGTCTGCAGGGTAAGAGGTATTCAAAAGGCTATCTATATGTTATTCCCTAGAGAGGCCAGTGGGGATAATGTATATACAAGTCAACGTGTCATCCTGAAATCTCTTCCCACTAGCTCCAGCTTGATACTTGAATTACGCTTGATTGGAACTATCATCTTCACACAAGTCCCTCTACCTCCAGTGAATTTGATTTGAAAGACGTATAAAATGTCAGATACCTTTTTACCAGTGAACTAGTGAACCGGTAACTCACTCAGAGTCTCTCGAGAAGCCTATATCTGAGCTGTGGTCGCCTCAGTGTAAACAACAGGCCACGGCCCTCCGACCACTGGAGCTACGACCCAGCTGAACACAGCGACTCAATTTCCTCGAGGGTCAGAGAGGCGATCACCTGACCGACGTCCGTCGCCACAACCACCTAATACCCACCAGTGCTGTACACATACGAAAATTGCCCTCTACCCGCTGCTCTGAAAGTCATAAACGTTCCATGAACAACTACACAGCTAAACAATCAAATAGCTTAGTTATCCCATAGTTTTGTATATGTGAAACACTGTACTAATGCAACACAAACAATGGAGAATACACATCACAGTGTTCACCATTAGATACATAATATATGTCAACACAGCATTACTGAAGCTCAACATTTATGTTACTTACCATCATTTAATGTTCACCTTTAAATTCAAAATGTACGTCAACGCAGTACTACTACAGTCCAGATAATATGTAACTTAACAACACTTAATGTTCACCATTAGATACATACTGTATGTCAACGTAATGTTACTACAGTTCAGCCAATAAGCAACTTTACATCACGTAACGATCAACGTATCACCTCTAAATGTATAAACCATAGAATTACTCTGTAGAACTTCCTGTCCAGTGTAGAGAGACAATACTCATGCGCTCATCCGAGGCGCAGAGGCATCCAGCCCCACCTTGATCTTAAGCTCTTTTGGGATTAATTAACTAATATTTATGGCCCTTAGATACGTGATTACTCAACTGTTTATTTTCATCCGAATGGATACCTGAATTCAATAACCCGTTCCGTATTTACTTATAACCAAATGCAAGCGGCATCCTGGCATTTTCCAATTATTCCAGACTTACTTCACCGCATCCAGTACTTGTCCAGTTATATCACTCTGTTACAACGTTGAACGTTCATCACTTTTGTGAGTAACGCTTGTAACTACTTATACTGAATGATCTTCAAAAAAGTTAGTTACACGACAGATTTTATCAATATACGTTGACACACAGTTGTACTCAAGATACATTTAGGGACTGACCTTTCGTGATGACCTTCTCGTTTATTAACTGTTGGGGGAAGGCATCACCAGCAGGTGTCCTGAGGCCACGATAAGGAAGCCTCAATACCAGCATCAGATAACCCCATTCTCCTCCTGTTCTCAGGGTTTTCGTAACGCTAATCGTTTCCGCAATTCAGGTTTGGGGAAAACTCTGCGGTCACTCAAGTTTCAGTATGAGTGATTCATCTGAAATTCAAAATGAAACTCTGATTCATAATCTGTACCCAGGATTCACATGAAATAGATGAAATATCTAATAAAACATAAGGGTACAAAAGAGAGAAATTATTTCACAATTAGATAACGACAATAATTTATGTACAGAGAATAATTTATTCTCTGCCGTAGTCATGCACATGAAGGTCTAAATAAATAATTAAAAGAATGACCAAATTCATTAAGCGTAACATTGGTATTTCTAGATGATATCGACTGTGTAGTCAGGTACAAATATGACGAGCCTTTAAGATAGTTCCAGGGAGTGGCTGATGCTCCGAGGGTCCAACAGCATTGACTTATCGATTCTGCCGAAGGTGTAGCGGGCCAGACCATCCGCGTTCACTGGAAGGCGAGGAACCAGTACCATTGCCAGCGAGATGGAACTGTATTGTATGACAATAATGGGGACCTTTGGAGGAGAGTGGTCCTTCCCCATCACCAGCAAGACCTCCCTACCACCGTTCTCTCTCTCCACCACCACAATGTTCCTGCCCCAACCTCCAAAATCCTTTCCAAGCCACACTCCCTCACTCTATCCTCAGCTCTGTCTCCACAACTCAACTCTGCCTCCAGGTCTACCTCCCTATCATTACCTCCCTCTGTTCCTCCAGCTGGTCTGTGGAAGTCATCTCAGTCAGGGAGCCGCCCGAAGCCACCTCTCATCAGCGGGTCAGGATGATGGTGTGTGTCCAGAGCGAGAGTAATGTTTGTCCAGGGGTGAAGTGATGTGTGCCCATGGCTGGCTGGGGTGGTGTGTGTCTAATGCTGGGGTAATGTGAGTCCAGGGCTGGGGTGGTACGTGTCTAGGGTTGCGGTGATGTGTCCAGGGCTGATTCTACATTGCCCCCTCTAAACGACCTGCTGCCCTATACCTCACCATCGATCACGTCGTCGTGAATGATTCCCTGTATCACTACAATGATATCCTAGAACGTCAGGTACAATGCTGCGACTCACATAGTAAATGCTACGATGAAGGTATACTACTGAACGAATCTCAACAGAACATCTATAATCATCTTAAAGACTGATCACGTCTCGCAGCAAATCTGCGTTTGGGAATAACCCGTGACAAGAGATGGTGGCCCCGCTGGCGCCCCCTTCCCTACACGGTTCCTGGTCTTTGCCGTCCTCACGTCCAGGCCATCTAAGAGCAACGATTCCTGGGAGTACGTCACAGAAGACTCCCCTCCAGATGACAGCTACACCCCCTAAGGACACCTCTCACAATGTTACCATGGGAAGAACCACACACTAGGCAAAATCCACATCCGAGGCCAAGGTATAACACAATAAATGTGGATTAAATTCCCAAACCCCATAGCACACTCCTCCTTTAAGGGACAGTGGTAAACTGTATGTCTCCCCAGTGTGGAGTGTGACTCCACCAGTGTGGTGGAGGCAGCAGGGTTAGAGGGATGTGGGCACAGTAGGCCAACAGAGCCTGATGCGACCCTGTCGTAGGTGAAGATATCCCACCTGCAGCCCAACCTCAGGGCTCGAGATCCTCGCCTATAGTAGATCTCTCTGGATATCTTGTGGGAGTTGGCTCTGTGTGTTATTGACGGGAACTGCCTCCAGTGATGATGGCCCGTGCGAGGAAAAGGCTGACAGTCCAAAAAACTCTATCTCGTTAGAACATGACCTTTTGACCTCTCCGTAAGACTCCAGCAAACACCGGCTGGCTCGATACATATGGCAGATCACGCGTTTGAGATCTTATGAATATTATGAAAACACGACCAGAGGATGGAGACCCATGATACACACTGCGATACTCGGTCATTAGCAACACACCTCGATGATATCCTGAAGCCACAGCTTCACTACCAGTTTAGCCTGAAGCCGAAGCTTCACTACCAGTTTAGCCTGAAGCAGAAGCTTCACTGCCAGTTTAGCCTGAAGCCGCAGCTTCATTACCAGTACAGCCTGGAGCCGAGGCTTCACTACCAGTTTAGCCTGAAGCCGCAGCTTCACTACCAGTACAGCCTGGAGCCGAGACTTCACTACCAGTATAACCTGGAGCCGTAGCTTCACTACCAGCATATGCAGACAGTGACAGGTAGGGCAGCGGGACAGGTAACGCACTGCCTCGCACCGCGACACTCACGCCGGAAAAATACATCAATATGGAAATTTATTCGGTTCTTCTACATGCCGGGCCATTTGCATCAGTGAGTTGAGACTGCGCTAAAATGGAACTCCGTATAAATTCCACATTTCTTGGCGTTTCTTGACTCTCTTTACTGCTTATTTACTTCATCTCTTGACAATACATTCACCCAAAGTGTTAGCCATTCAAGAAGCAGAACTGCTATTAAACTAGGATTTTCAAGAGCTAACAAAGCAGACGCCGATGGCCTGTCATTTTGATGATCATAGTTCGTGGTGACCACAGTCCTTCTGTCCGTGACGTTTACAGTCCGTCCGTTGCGTCTGCAGTCCGTAAGCGTAGTGAACACAATCCCATCGCTCCATACTATATGTGTTTACAAATAAGAACAGCAGGATTATTATCGTGTGTTCCTAGCGCACAAGGAGAGGCCTCCAGGTAAGTCATGCATCCAGTCATCTACTGCAGGGAATTTTGTCTTGCATTATATAACTTGGTGTAAAGCTCATCCACCGTGGTAGAGTGGTCAGCGTCGCTGGCTATATATCTGCGGACCGAAGTTCAAGTCACGGGTCCGCTTACAGCCAACCCAGCTGTCTGCATGTACTTGGAATTGCCTGGCAACAGGGTAATGGTCGGTGAAACGTTTTAATGTCTAATGTAATTTGTTGGTTTACAGAGAGTTTGGTTGTGTTAATCGCTTCCACCATCAGCAGTCTGTTGACATGGAAGCAACGACCAAATATTTTTTTTTTGTACCTAACAATTTGCTCTGGTAGATTAGACTAATGTTCATTCAGTGTGTTTTGTTGGATTCTTGTTGTATATGGTGAGCGACACGCCTGGGTAATTATCACATTGGTGTGGTGTCAACCTTCAACGGGAAAATCAAACTCATTCGGCAATTTACTTACATATTTATCTATTCATATATGTGTAAACATACGTATATATTCTTTACACTTTCATATGCTTGCGAGATGTGTGTGTGTGAATGTTCTTTTTTTTGTGTGTGTGTGTGTGTAAGCTTACTTCTGTCCCTGGCTGTGTATCTCTCCAAATATCTTGTCTAAACCCTCAGAGATGTCCAGAGGATATCCTCTCCCCAGCCTATGTTTGCAAATTATACTACAACATCAACATCCTGTTTTCTGTTTACAAGAACCATCCCATCAAGATCCAACTCTGTCCCACTCTAGCGACTGTCTCACTCTAGCAACTGTCCCACTCTACGACTGTCTCACTCAAGCGATTGCCTCACTCTAGCGAGTGTCCCACAGCAGCGACTGAAAGAAAAATTTATTTCTTAAGTTTTCCAGTAAAGTTTGTCATGAAGGTTACAGTAAGTTTGGTTTACCGGATGAACAGACCAACCTGGAAGGCTGGATGCTTTGAAGTACGTACAAGTTCTCATTATCAGCAGCGGTTCATCGGAATGTTGCCCTCAAGAGCAGCAATGAAACATGAAGAATGATCACGTGACCGTCGGCGCCACCTGTGGGTGGGTGGTGAACCCATCATAAATCTTCATAAGACATTTTATTAATAATAACTCAGGTGTTTAGCGGCAACTGCTGCAGTTTATGACGGAGACACGCGGGTCCTCACAACATAAACAAACATCTGCTGGGAGGCGGCAGATCCTTGTGGAACCTCAGGCGCTAAATATATCTATCATGAACGTCGTTATCATCTTTTTAGAGGCTTTAAAATCTGATTATAGTTATTAAGGAGAATTTATTTTCTGATTAAGTAATATGAGAGCGGCAGCTGACGAGTGCGCTGCCAAGACCTCAAGAGATAGCCCAGGGATGTGGATTTTAAAGGGAATCAGATTGTAAACAATATATGGATGACGGTGCTCACGAAGAGATGGTACGCATGTGCGTGCATATATATATATATATATATATATATATATATATATATACACACACACACACACACCAGGCATTCCAACAGAGCACCCCCACCACCAGTCACCACCATCTTCACCAATCTCACCACCAACCCCACTCCAATCACAAAGCCCTAACCCTTTCACTCCTACCTCACCAAACAAGGATAGCTCACTGCCAACAATCATAGTGTGCTAACCAACAAGCATTAGGATCGCAAACAACCACGTTTTCTCTCGGAGCGACTCTAACAACATTATCACCAACAAGCACAGACCACCTTCAGCAACTAATACACTACCACTACCACGGCCAACAAGAACAACAACATTGCTGTCACTACTACTAACACCATCGACTCCAACAAAACAACAGCAACATAACACTCTCATAAACAAAACAAAGACAGAAATCTAACAAACACAGCACCACCACTAGCACCCTCACAATCCCTGACAATAGCCCTAACAAAGACAAGCCAACAACAACAGAGGCTACAACAACAAGATGTCATAAATAAGTCATGATAGGGCTTCCATTCCGGAGCAGGGAACTAGCAAGGGTCTAGAATAATAGTTCGCCAGAAATCTAGATTAGCGAGGCTCGGCCATTTGTCAGTGTAATAGTACGATAAATGTGATGTACGAGTGCCTATGTGACTTTAATAGCCGGCTCATCTCCGCCCTGCCACGCTGACGAAGAGCAACAGTTTTAAATAAGGATTACGACAGTTAATTCCGGCCGTGTGTGTGTGTGTGTGTGAGTGACTGTGTGTTTAAGGGGATGGGGGAGGAAGGTTGATGGCCGGCACTACTGGCTGGTCCCCTCTGACCCCGCCTGTGGGAGACGTGGGATGTAGCAACCTTGAACGGACTCCTTTAGTTATCATCCAGGCATCCGGCTGTGGGCTCACAACAGGAGGTAATCACGGCAGACGTGTACAGCACACAGAGAGAGAGAGAGAGAGAGAGCAGCCCAGCCACACGACAACTGATAGATAATACAAAAATCATTCAAAAATTGTACGAGATATTCGAAAAGCCATTCACCCAAGAGAAGGTCATTCGTCTCTGAACCCGCTAACGATAGCACCATCGGCAATACCACTATTCCCCAACACCCACACTGTCGGCTCCCAGCTCCTCCCGTCCGCCCAGCCGACGGCCATCACCACGCAGGGCCGAAACGTGACACTGACGCAGTGACCACACAAGAGCCAGGCACCACCTCACCTGGCGTCAGTCTCGACAGTAACCTCAAGATGCAACATCGTATGTGAACTACAGTCAACCTTCTGCTGTCGCTCTAACGACCACCGTCCTGAAGACGCAACGAGCTGACTGAGCAGTGTGGCGGCGCGTCTTACTGATCGACATCTTGTTCCTGAATGATATGCGAATCCAAAACTGCGTATATCGTGTTCTAACCAGTGAACGACTATAACACAGGAAGTTTGATTCATAATTTATTGGAAAATATCAAAAGACTCAAAACAGAAATGGACTAAACAATGAAGAAATCAATATGTATTGAATAAGCCATCGTGTGTATATATATATATATATATATATATATACGCGACACAACCCAAAAACACAAAGAAAATCATGTCAAATAACTCTGTATTGCGTACATGAATTGGAAAGTCATATCCTTTCAATGGAAACCTAAAACAAAGAACCATAGATCCAGTAAGTAGATTTCCCCTCAGATCTCTTAATCTTGGTGAGGGTCCCGCGGGCCGTCCTGACCCACACCCTGGCCAGTAATCTTCCCTTCTGCCCTCTCTAACGACCCTCTCTCAACCCATATTTTCCATTAGTCTTCATATATATCAGCTGTCAGGGTTCAAGCACAGTGAAGCAATTAACAGATCTTCCGCAGTAACCCCTAGTGATAAGATGAGTGTTTATTTATATTACTAATAATGATAATAGTAAGAATAATAGTTACAATGATAACGATGAAGATAATGATTATAGTACAGACAATAATAATGATAATGGTATCAATACGATAACAATAATGATGACATTAACAGCAACAATAAGAATGAATATAACAGTCTATGACAGTAGTTACTCAGACTACAGTTAGGTCTAAAGGGTCACTGAAAGAGCTTTTTCCAGTCAACCATAGTTGATGAGCATACCCAGTCCTTAGACTAGCAGTTAGCCAACATGATGGAGAGTACCATTTGCCTCGTAAGAACCAGTTGATTTATGATATGGTCAGAATACACTGTCCGTCAAAAACCAATGAGTTTGCAGGGTTTCTAGTTTACACAGTCCTTCACGAAGAAATTAGTCTATAAAGCGATTATACACAATCCTTGTAAGAACCATGAGTTTACAAAATAGTTTACACTGCTTTTGAACCTTTAGTTAGTCTATGATTGAGTATACTCAGTAATTGTTACTACCATTTAGTCTACGCCATTGTGGATGCACCGCTCTGGTAAAAATCAATCAGTATACAGTCCTAGTGAGAACTTGTCAGTTTACCGTCCTGGTGGGAACTAGTCTTAGTGAATACCAGTCAGATTGACGGGTCTGGTCACACAGTCTGCTCAACACTCGTGGACTCGGCAACAAGCCAAAGAAAAACAGTTCCCCAAGAACCACTTACAGTCATTTTCGGGCAGACAGGACAGCCCTGTGGTCTGCAGGTGGAGGAAGAGGCCGGCCTACCTGGCTAAGAATCATTTCACCGTGAAGTCTAAGGCAGCCTCCAGCCACAGGAGTTGCCTTCTGGAGCACACAGACAACCCCCGCCCCTCCCCTCCTCCCCCTCACACACATACACACACACACACACATACACCATACGCATCAAATTGCTAATAATGTTGACAGTGAACGGTTTTTGTGAAATATTCTAGAAATTAGTAACTAGAAATGACAGCACGGAATAAAGCAATAAGCCTGTTCGGAGAGATATAAAGAAACACTTGGCATTATCTTCGTTGCGAAAGGATGCGCTAAAGGATAACAGCGTGAATGGTGACAGTATACACAGGTTTAAAAGGTTGAATGAGAGCAAATGAAGGTTGGGTCCCACGAGCCTTCCCTGTGCCGCACAATTAGGTAATTACAAACACACACACAACAAGGCTGTTTGATGATAAGAAACGCAGGAGGACCTAACATTGGGAAGGTCTGACTGACCTGCTGCAGTCAAAGCAGATATAAATGTTTGATAGAATTCCAGCCCCAAAGCACAGGTTTGTTTACTAATATAATTCGTTAAGACCGGAGTTTCCAGGAGCCCCCGTAATCCTGGAAGCTGAGGAGTTCACAGTGAGTTAGGATTATAGTTGTGTAACCCGAGAAGCTGGTAAATCTAGTTGGCATTATCACTGTTGCTGGTGTTCTATAAGTCCGTTTAATCTTATAATCCATTCAGCGTGGAATCCGTTAGTTCCCCTCAGCTCACGGTCTTCCCTTTAGTGTAAGTACACAGCCGTAGGCAGGGATGTTGCCTCAGCATTATGTATTCCGTGTGAGCCTTATTACAGCGGGATGCACTCTAAATTAAGCATTATGGCAGGGGGACGCACTGTGGCACGGAACAGAGCTATGGCACAGAGAGCATATGTTACATTAGACTCGACCCAAGATAAAGTCCGGGTAAGCATTTTTACAACACTGTATCCAGCTCTCTCAGCCTCATCGGTAAAGATCTCTCTCATATCACCAAATCAACCCATAATTCCGTCAACCACAATCACACTGGTGATGCGACAACCAGTTTACAATTCCGTCAACCTCATCATCAACCACAATCCTGCTAGACATTCTCACCACCGGAACACCAACCAAAAAACTGACCCCATCAGTCAGAACCACAACCTTCACAGCCATGATAAAGGAAGCCGGTCATCCATCATTGTCTCCACTGTACGATCAATTACAATCGTTCCTCAAGACTGATTCACTATTAATTACCACGAACAGCCTGTTAACTAGAATCAACAATAACGACCTTGTTTTCACTACCTCCATCCTCGTCTTTGTCACCGCCATGGCCGCCTGCATCCTCGTCGGTGCCCTCCTCTGCATCATCGCCTCCAGCAGTCTCACGCATGGCTTCCCTAGTGCCCCAGGGCGGCTGCTGGGACACCCAATCTCCACCTGCACCGCAAAGACCCTGGCCCTCTAAATGCACCACAACTTACCCCTCACCACCCCTTCAACGTGCTTCCTGCCTCACTGTCTCTTCTTCACCACGCCAGGCCTCATCCCTCGCCACACCACAACTCGAACCCACACCACCGCTCCAGACCACACAACCACTCCAAAACGCTGCTGCTCCGCGTCACAACTTAACAGCAGCGTTACAACTACCAGTCAAACTTGGATTCTAGATTTTGGAAATGCAGTTCATTGGTTTTATTTCTTCACATGACGAGGGACCTAAACCCAGGGTGAGACAGGTTGGCCACGACAGACACAGAACAGAAAAAAAGACTCAGATTACAAGATAGATCATCGCAGGGATGGGACTGACGTGCCAGACGTAGAATAGATACCCTAAGAACAGAATAGATACCCCTAGGAATAGCATGGATACCCCAGGCAGAAAATGGTCGTCTCAGACAGAGCAAGCCCGATAAGCACACAAAAATCTATTCCTTCTAGTTCAAGAAGATAGAACAGAGTGATAACACTCCTGCACTTTTCTTTGTTCCTCCAACTCGGCAGCATTTCCTCCACACACCAACACCTCTTCCTCACTCCAATACTTCTCTCACACGCAACACTCTCTTCATACGCCAACACTTCCCCCACACGTCAACATTTCCCCATGCAAAAACAAGAGTGCCATCAGCTCCATCAATAACCTGAGAAAAGTAGAAGTTATCAGAGTAAGCGTGTGACTCAGGGGCGTCCATTACCTGATTGAAACTACCGCCTTGGGATGTTATCACTTGGACTGGCCATGGAGACCACACGAGCCTCACCTTTTATGCTAGCGTTACGACCTTCCACTTTACTCAGCCCGCTCACATGAGCTACCAGACCGTCCACCCTATTGTCGGCATTCCTACAATCTAGTCAGCCCACTCACAGTCTAGTTATCCCGCCCACACTCTACTAAGCCCGTCCTTGTGAGCCAATCGATGGCCAGCCCACACGACCAGCATTACCGCTAGATTCGATTATCATTTCTTTACTTTTAGTCTCCGTAATGGACTGTCCCAATGTGAATAATGACCTTACCTGGCCGCAGGGGTGCACTGGGTTAGGTGCAATGACCTTGCCTAGTGACAGGGGTGTACTGGAGAGGGTGTAATGACCTTACATGTTGTAGAGGGAGTACAGTGGAAGAAGATGACCTGCCCGAGTGGACTGGAAAGGTATTATGACATTATGTAGCAAGCAAAAGAACTTATTAAACGGAATGTGGAACGTACCCTTACCAAAGGGGAGGCTTTGATCTGACAGAGGAAAAAAGATTATTACAACAATATAGAAACTTATAATATAAACAAATGAAATGTTCGTGTGTTGTTTGCAGGTAATGGGTTGTCGTCTGCTCGATCGCAAGTCATCCATTATTCATGAAAATATGCGGCAGGGAAAACCAGGTCCATCCGGAACCGAAATGACCTCTCAGGGATAAACAGTGTGATGGAAAGAGACGTTACGAACGAACCGAAGGGGAGAGACGGGACAGATGATAAAGATGGAAAGGAGAGCTAATGGCAGGGGAGGGCTGACGGCAAGGAGAATCACCAAAGGGAAGGCTAAAGGAAATTGGAAAGACTATACAAAGATCGGAAGGAATGGAAGTCATGGGTGTTTATAGACAAAGGAACGAAACAAGGAGAAACCCAACATAAAAAAAAAAGACGAAGTGAGGGAATAAGAACAGAGGAAATTAATATTAAGAACAGAGAACCTGGAAAGACGGTGAGAGATAAAGATTACGAAATATGAAGAAAACAGACAATGTGGAAACCACGAAACTTATAACCAAGGTAACGAGAAGAAAACTGAACGTGATCGTAGAGCTATGATAACCAAATCAGATGATGATAATAATGATGATAATTACTGTTATTATTATTATTATCATTATCATTATTATCATTATTATCATATGTTAATCATAATTTGGTTTTCATTTTCATTACCATTATCATCATTATTTGTATCAAAATCTAAGCCTTACAAACGTAAATTGCTTCGTGGGCAAAGGAAAAAGGTAAGTCATTAATCAGCTACGATTTACAGTGGCTGGCTGAACACAAACTGCCAATGATATATCTGAGGATAGGGATATTATATACGGTTTGAAAAATGAGTAATAGCAAGAGAGAGAGACAGACAGACAGAAAAAAGAGTGTGTGTGTGTGTGAGAGAGAGAGAGAGAGAGAGAGAGAGAGAACTAAGAGAACCAATATTTCTCCCCGGGTAATATATAGGACATATATCTTGGTGAAGATGGCACCAGATGCTCTTATTCTTACGTAAATTCATTGTATCTATTTCTTCCCACGTTCATTCCCACGTATATTTCTTCCCGGCTAAATGAAATACAAGTTGTTTTTGTTATTACTTCTGTGTCATCACACCCACCCAAACACACGAACATTGGCCAAGCCGGACCTCTCAATAAAGTACACTGTTGGAAACTTAAGGAGATTAGCCGTGCACGTAGACTGGACGACATTCATGTCCACAGGGCAGACTGAGCGCCTGACTCCTACTCATGATTCACAGCATGAAGCAGTCATTTACCAACACAGCTGCAACAGTGAAGATGTGTCCATCTTTTTTAGTAGTCTTGGCAACAGGTTTGGCTTCCATTCCTGACTCAAGTAAAATCGGACGTCTGCAGTTGATCAACATCCATTTATAATCGTTTGGTAATCACTAAGTCGGACTGGTCCTCATCTTACTTCATGTTTACTCATTCCTGTGTGAGTCTTGTTTCACTTCCACTCTTACTTCTGCCGGCTCTATCAACTCTCTCTTCAATAAAGCAAATAATCTAATTACTTTTCTTTAATTAGAATACTTTGTTAGACTATATTTCGGTTTCATGTGCCTGAAGGCTGTAGTTTAACTTAAATTCCTCATCATTTATAGATGAACAGCACAGATTATTGCAAATACTTGTAAACCATTTGATTACCCATTGTGATTGAAGCATCAGAACACAACTACTTACAAAACTAATCTATAATACTCTTAAAATCGTTTGATAATGGACAGTTATATGCTAGTAATTCAATGACCTGACCTTTGACCAAGGGAAAATTTTTGATTAGGGTCATCGCTGGGCCAGTGGAACACCCTCTTGTAAATCCAATAATCTGACTCAATTATGTATCTCCTTCCACATATCAGTAGGCCATTCGGTATTTACACAAATTCTTGGGAAACTATTTCACGCAAAAAAAAAAAAGAAATAGCGAAAACATAAAGCCAAAAACATTAACTGATTATAGAAAAAAGGCAATATAAATTGTATCATTGAGTTGGGTTGTATGGAAAACTGGCCAAATACAGTAATAGATTTATTCTAATTGGAAACAATTTCACTTGACCAACCAACGACAAAAATCACGGGGACAACGAGCAAAAAAATTTTCAAATTAACAAAATGTCACGCTGCTTTTATTTGCGAATCGTGCGGCATAAAGTTATCTATTGTTTGACATTATTCCCGGATTTTTTCCTGCCATAACTTCGTTCAATTAAAAGCTGTGTAAACTCTTGCGAAACACTGAATATATGAAAGATCTATCAGATCCTGATAGACATTCCAATCAGAAATAATTGGAATTCTGAAACGAGGAATTCCTGT
The DNA here is from genome assembly GCA_038088735.1 of Panulirus argus. Lineage (NCBI taxonomy): Eukaryota > Metazoa > Arthropoda > Malacostraca > Decapoda > Palinuridae > Panulirus > Panulirus argus. The sequence continues at coordinate 18,562 of JAYMFT010007102.1, forward strand.
GGCGAATGTGTAGCATATGTAGAGTCTTCCTTCACTGCTGGGGTCTTGATATCCCCAGGCTCCTTTCACTGCCCGTATCATCAAGCCTTGAGGCTCTCTTCACTTCTTGGGATCTCAAGCCTTAAGGTTATCACCTTGAGGCCCTCTTCAGCACAGAGAGAAACAATTAATCGGTAAAGATAGGAGACACGTCCATCTGATGTGACGCTGAATGTTGGGAACCTGTGTATGTCGAGGGAAGTACAGGTCAGGCGAGAGTCCAGGTGACAAAGATGCTGTCCTGACACTCCCAGGAGGTGGGGCAGGCCCTGAGCGGCTTACAGACTACCTTACGACTCCGGGCAATAACATGATCCCATGTATGACTTAGAACATTGTGCAACATGAAGAAGAGAGCAGTTTTGACGGTGAAGAGTTCACGGTCAGAGGTCATAGGCCTGACGCAGGCCAGAGGACGCAGGCTGGAGGTAAGGCACGGTTCAGATTGGCAGGCCAAGGTGGCGGTAAGGGCCAACCATTCGTACCTCAGCACACCACAACAACACAAGTTATGGCTAATACAAATATATACCAACTTTATTTTGCAAATGAGTCCGGTCGTATTAGATATAACTTCAGGAATACCAATCGCATGTCCCGTTTTATTAACTTTCCTTAATGAAGATTTGTTCTAAGGTTAAATCATTAGTCATCTCTGTACTAATGGGCTTACAAGAACTTAGTTTAGAATAGTGTGGTGGTGGGGAGCCAGCCTGGGTTTGCACGACCAACATCACTCTTGTTTAAGGGTTGGAGTTTAGGAGTTATTGTTTCACTACTGCGTTGAAGAACATTTTGAGCCACCACTGTGTGGTGTGTGTGTGTGTGTGTGTTTGTCATATCCGGCCATACCCAGCCACGAGCCCGATTTTTAATAGGAATTGTTTGTAATTCAGTAAAATTCGAGGACTTAGCTGTATATACTTGTCAAAAATCAATAACTTGGGTCCATAGCAGTACAAGCATGATAAAAGGTTTTTCATAAAGATCGACTGCGATTTGTCAGTGACCTGACGAGTGCTGTAAATCCTAAAGGACCTCATGCCAGAGAACGTCTTTTGGCTCGCTTCAGAAGCGCAGACTAGTCCTGTCTTTCCCTATAGATCGAGGGATTTTGTCGACTTCTGGCCCCTACATGTGCTTAGCTTCGCTAGCAAGAGCCCTTCCTCAGGGGCCGGGAGAGTCCTACATTCTGGTTTGAGCCTCACCCAAGGGGCGGTGGTCTGATCTGTCCCACAAGTCTTGGGTTGAACCCTTCCCCAGGAACCCTCGCCTGAACCCTCCTCCAGGGACGCTGGCCTAAGCCCTCTCCGAGGGAACTGGCCTAAGCCCTCCCCCGGGCACCCTGGACGCTGGCCTCAGCCCTCTCCCTGGGACGGGGGGAGCCCTGTGTCCTGTGTTGATGGATTCGCATTTCAGCCTCGTACATGGACAGTGACAATCCTCAATCCATTTTCTGTTCACCCTCGGCTGGTCCCCTGGCTTCGTGTTCCCCCGAGCCTAAAGACCAAACGAGCAGGAGAAATTACCTCATCACCAACACTGTCTTTATGCCATTTATGTCTCTACAACTACAACAAATTTCTTGATTACTGTATGATCTTGCAGTGTGGGAGGAGAAGACTCGACGACTACCCTCCCCTTATTTTCTTCACCAGTCGTCGTCGTCGTCGTCGTCCACAGAGACGGTTGCTGGAGAGTGCAGGAAAATATTTCCCCGTGATGATAACATTTCCCGCCGATCACTAACGAAAATCCAATCAATTCGTCATTACAGTTTCCGCTCATGATAATATTTCGCTCATTTTTCTCAAAACACTGTCCATTTTCACGACAGTTTCATCTATTTCTGCCAATTTCTGTTCATCAGGGAAACTCATTAATTCATTATCAAGTCCTTTGGCTGTCTAGCTTTACGGCTGACACCATTTCCATGCGAATATATCGCAGTACTAAACAGAACATGATTACACAATTTGCCTTGTTAATACTGTCAATAAAAACTTGGGTGTGCTTTTATTCTATGCAGTTGAACAATAATGTATCTTTTTTTACAACTTAAACTAAACAAATAGAGGCAGTTCCAGGACTGACTGGGGAACCAGCTGAGCAGCACAGGTCTTTGTACAGGCACCGTGTGTTCCCAGCTCTCATGACAAGCCATCCTGTGTTCACCGCTTCTCATGAACAAGCTTCATTTGTTCACCATCTCACATGAACAGGCTTCCTGTGTTAGCCAGTTTCATGAACAGGCATTATGTGTTCGCCAGTCTTCGTGAACAGGCATTAACTGCTCATCTCCTCACATAACCGGGAATCTTATGCTCACCATATCTTATAAAGTGGAAACCTGTGTTCACCATCTCTGATGAACAGGCATCCTCTGTTCACCAGCGTTCGTGAATAAGCTAATCAAAAGTCATGAATATGTTCAAGGGATGGAAATCATTACGATGTATAAATTTCACTCATATGACGATAGTCCCCGAACGGTAAAAATAATAATGCGGTGCATTGTTACTCGTGAAGTAGATAAGAGAGGTGTTTGCGTGGTATGTATAGAGAAGGAGTGCAAAAGACTGGGAAAAGTATAAGAGCAAGCGACAGGAGGTCAAGAGAAAGATGCAGGAGTTGAAAAAGAGGGCTCATGAGAATTGGGGCGAGATAGTACCAGTATTCTTTAGGGGAAATAAGACGTTTTGGAAGGAGGTTGATAATGTGCGAGAAGCAAGAAAACAAATGGGAACATCGGTGAAGGGAGCAAAGGAGGAGTTGGCAGCAGGTAATGACAGAGTGAGGTGGAAATGGAGCGAGTATTTTGCAGGACTGTTGAATGTGTTTGATGAAAGAGTGTCAGAAGTAGGGTGTCTGGGTCGGGCGGTATGCAAAGTGAGAGGGTGGTTTGGCGAAGAGAAGAGGTGGTGAAAGTCTTATGTAAGATGAAATGTGGCAAGGCGGCTGGATTAGATACTATTACAGTTAAACTTCTTAAGGAACGGGGTAACTGTGTTGCTGATTGGTTAGTTAGGATTTTTAATGTAAGTATGGATCATTGTGAGGTTCCTGAGGATTGGCGGAATTCATGTAGAGATGCCACTGTATAAAGGAAAGATGAGTTTTTAGGAATTACAGAGGTATAAGTTTGCTGAGTGTTTCTGGTAAGTCGTATGAGCGAGTGAAGGCATGTACACAGCATCAGATTGGGAAGGAACAGTGTGGTTTCAAAAGTGGCATCGGGTGTTTGCTTTAAAGAATGAGTGCAAGAAATACTTAGAGAAACAGATGGATTTGTGTGTTATTTATGGATCTGAAAAAACGAGCCTTGAAGGCGACTGTGACCAACATCCATGCAGTGCTCTAAGGATCTGGACGAGGTCCTCCCTGACGCTGATAAAGGTGATAATTACACCACCACGCTCCACCCTTTTCTGGTATTCATTTATCTCACTCCTTCTGCCTTCCCTCCTCTCATCTTTCTTAGCCAAATATCTCCTTCTCATTGCTCTTCAGTCCCTCCTCTTACCATTTCTTACCCCTTCCATCCCTTTCCCTCTTCTTTACTCCCCCCTTCCTCAGACAAATCATAAACGTTCCTGTTCCAGGCACCAGTGACCTACATCACTACAAGACTTCACGATGTGCTAAAACTACACGGTAAAAGGTAACATTATACCAACTGGAAAGAAAAGAAGAGGCGATCTTAGGTCTCCCCAGTTGAGATGCGTCTCAGGGGAACCGTTAGCCCCCCCCTTCAGGTGAAGGCGCATCACACTGGCCGCCCCAGCTGAGATAGGTCTCAGGGGAGCCGTTGGGCCTCCTTCGGGTGAAAGTACATCACACTGGCCGCCCCAGCTGTGGCGCATCCCTGTCCACTGAGGAATGTTTTCCCCTACAATTGGTTACTGCAAGGAAACTCTCGTCCTATTTCGTCTCTCTCGTAATCATGGAAGTTTGTGAGGGTAAATTAAGGATTTTGTTATAAAATTGGCACTTCTAGACTGTTAAATGAGTAAAATTAGATTCTGAACCCGATTGAAGCCACTCAGACACGCGGCAGCGCTGAACCAAGCCCGGGTCTTCACACGACTAACATGGGTGTTGAGCCCGAGGCTCGCGACGCACTCTTCATTTGACAGACAAACACACACAGCAACAATAAGAACCAACTAAAACCCGATGAACGCAACAGACACGATATTCAACATCTCAGATGAAACAACCTCTACGATCGACGTTTGGAGGAGACAAGAGTACCGTCTGACGGTATCTTCGGAATCCACATCTCACAAGTTGAGACAATGGGTCATAGCACCGACTCTCACGCTTTCAATACGTGAGTCGTGACTGTAACTCTTACGAGATAAAAAGCTGAGACAACAACAGCTCTTACGTCGTAAGAATAAGAGTCGTGACGTGAACAAAAGACGTAAAACCAAACAATAACAAACGGAAAAACAACGTAAATCCCCAGGTCTCCAAGGCGCCAGCCGGGCTACTTAAGCAATTCTCGGGTGAAAAAAGTTGTCGTTCGTTTAAACACAGACCGATACAAGTTACGCCAGTGAAGCTTTAGTAGTTAAAAGACCCCCACCTTCCCCCCCCTCGCCCCATTCCCTTGCTACACCCCATATTCCCCTAGGCTTCCCCGGCAACATAAACTATGCCAAACATGGGCAAAAAAATACTTGATAAATGTGTTAAGGCGCGGAAAATCTCGTTAAACTTGGAGGTGTGAGTCTAACGAGGGTTCATTACGTGCGCAGGCCTGGCGCGACTGTGTGTGGATGCATATGTATGTATGTATTGTGTATACACACGCGGCTGCGGCCTGGGGGCGCTTCGCCATATCGAGTTCCGCTTGTTGCCCCCGGCCGCCCACAGGAGGAGGGGAGGGGGCACCGGTGGGGCGGAGGGAGGAAGGGAGTCAGGAGCAGTGAAGGGGAGTGATAAAGTGGGGGGCAACAGAGAGGGGAAGTTTGAAATTGTGAAGGAGTATTACCGAAGAGAAAACATTGGGAAAAATGGCCGAATTATATGTTGTGGAGGGAAGGTTTCAGCAGTGAGGGGAGGTACCAACAATGAGAGAATGGTACAAGCAGTGAGGGCAGGGTACCGTGGTAGGTGGGGGCTGCCATCACCACACGATGACTCGGGTTCCAGGACAACAGGTATTACTATCCAGCTCGAAGGCCTAAGTTTATACCTGAACTTCCTTGGTCCGGGCAAGACCCGCCAGTGCTGGACGCGTTCCCACAGGGACTTGGCATTCTGTTAACATTAAAAACTCAATATACACGAAACAACTTATGTCTCTGTTCATGAAGCCAAATTATTACAAAATAAAAGGCATGTTTCTGCTCACGACGAGGAGAATATTGTGATTTCGGCATAGAGAACGGGAAAAGTTCCTGGCAATATACTTTAATGATAGTGTCATGAGCACTACAGGGAACTCTCAGAAGGTTTCATGTTATAAAACGTAATTCCTAGACACTCTGAGCCGGAACAAGAACACTCGACCCACGTTATGAGCCGTTGTAAGTCCCGTCCGTCATGGACCATCCGCGTGGGGGGTGTTACAGCTTAATAATCCTGGTTGAATCACCCGCTACTGAAGCCAAGAACCAGCTAAGAGCAACAGCCCGAGCTACCTGTACCAAGATTATTGTCACCACCAGAGCCACCCTCACCGGCACAAATCACTCTCAAACATCCTTTTCAACCTTTGATAATTGCCACTACCCTCATCCAACACCATGGTCATCAGTGCGACCACAATCTCTACCACTGTCACCTCCACCAGTGTCTCCTCCATTACCACCGCACCTATTACCACCACTTTTATCACCACCGCTAGCTACAACAAGGCACTGCAATTTCCACTGTTATCATTACGAATTTTGTAAACGAAACCAACGCCAATCAGATCTTATAACTACCACCAACAGAACCTCTGTCACCAATGATGTCAACTTCACTTCTCTCACAACCACTCCTACCATCGTTACTACCACCATCACTACCACCACCCTCATTAACACCACCACTACTTGCTCTCATTTCCATCACCAGAACTATCACTTCCATAACATACCCCATCACCACTTCTATCATCCCCATCACCTTTAAATATCATCATCATCCCCACTGACAGCCTCAGCCGCCAGCAGATCCTCCTACACGTGTAGGTAAACACTGTGATGTTTGTGGCGATGCGTTTGGTGAGATGATGTACACAGCGGCCCGTGTGAGGTGTCTTGTGAAATGATGTACACACAAGATGGTCTCTTCCTCAGGTACAAGTATACAAGCAGGCAAGCACACGTACTCATGCAGGCACACACACAGAGGCAGGCACGTACACGTACACACTTCCTGCGATAAATGAAGAGTGAATTCTAAGTCCGTAATTTGACGCAAGCTGTGACGTTAGACAAATGAGAAACATTGGAAGCCATCCATTGTCACATGCCAAAACTTGAGGCTTGGTGGCACCTGCAGGAGAAACCAGTAATCCTACTCTACACATGACATCCAGGAAGAACCAGGTGGTGTATGAATCTTCCGCTACGCAGTATACCCAGTACACACCAGGACAGTGCAAGAGTCTTCCACTGCACACTACACCCAATACATACATCAAGAGTACTAAAATCCTCCACTACAAGCTACGCCCAGTACACTGCAGGAGACTACCACCACCGTCCACTACAGTGGCAGTGCCAGTAACTCACCCTGACGCCTCCCAGGCCTCTGACTCACGAGTGAAATGTGTTCACTTCACAGCAAGAATTTATATGCCTGAGCCAGACGAGTTCACCTCACGATCTGGACCTGGCTTGCAGGGGCTGAACGTCCACCCGGCCTGGGTCCCCCACCACAGCAAAGACTAGCACGTCCACCGAGTGTGGCTGACACTCAACGGCACCTAACCAAATAATACCATTTTTTTCCTTTCTTTTTCTTGTCTCCCGTCTGTATCTCTTTATTACTCTCTCCTCCCCTTCCTACCCAAACCCCTCTGCTAATTCTGGCGGAAGCAGTAGCAGAAGAATCGGTTTTAGCGTCTCCCTCTCTGCTGTAACACAATGGCACTCTAATATTAACCACTGATAACACCAAGTAGATCCAACAATAGGAGCTCGGCCCAAGCTTCTGTATGCATATTGGAATTTCCCAAATTCTGTCTGTGTCCCTCCGTTATGAGGCACCATTGTCGCACCAAAAGTTACAGCTGAGGGTCTTGGAGGTGACGTAATCACAAGCTACAGTGGAAGGATAAATTTGGAGGTTGAGAGGGAGGAGACAGACCATGTTATTCACTAGCCGCCTCCTAAGTCTCCCAGACTAGGCGGAGGAATCATTTCTCTCAGTTCAACCAATAACAAGCAAGGTGTTAATAAGCCTAAATTCTATTGGATTTGGATTTGGTGAGATGATGGCCCTGCAGTGATGATACTGATATATAAAGACGAAGAAATTTGTGAAATGAATTTAGATATATTGTAGTTCTGTCATACTAACAAAAAAAAAAATGACCGAGGCAAAGCAAGATGGACTTTATTTTCTTCATGAATACTGGAGACAATTACGACAGGAACAAAGATAAATAGATAGCATTATCAGGAGGAACAAAGCCAAGGGAGCTTCCACAGACCATAATTCCAACCAGAAATGAGGAAATTCTCAGAGACTCTTCAGAAGACGTTCGAATTTAACACAGAAATCGCCACTCGACCTCAGCCATCCTGAGAGTGGGCAGGGCCGGGGGCTCCAAGGGCTAAGCTCACCTCTCCACACAGAAGGGGCAGCCAGAGGGAAAGGGACCCCTTGGGAGTAGTCCTTCTAACAAGCGAGAGGGAAAAATACTTTCGTGCATCAAAGCAGATTTTCCTGAATGAGAAAGAACGGTTCCCAGGAGATCCCGTATGAAAAGGTAAGGAAAGGAAATTGGCTGGCAGGTAAACCCCCCTCCAACGATCCGTGATCTGGCCACACAAGAAAAAGAACATAAGGATCCTTGCTTCTATAAAAGGGCCGAACGAACGTCATCACATTTCCAGTGTAATATCAACAGACGCGATACATAAAAACAGGAAACCCTAAAATGAAGATTCTGTTTAACGAGACACAGGAGAGATTGGGGGGGGGGGGGGGAAAAATCATCTCATTTTGCTACAAACTAAAGGTAGACTATTTCTTGAACAGACTCACTCGAATTATAATCAGTTTTCTTAGATGATGTATTTTTGCACGAACATTATAGAAGGCAATACGTCAAGAATTTCTGGCTCATGAAACCACTTGATTTGCTGCCTGCAGGACGCGTGATGGGTGCAGACCAGTTATCGCTGAAGGTGAGCAATGGTACGTAACTCTCACTAAGTACAATAGATTTTCAAAAAGTGCAGGAAGAAAGACCTTGTTGGTTGAAAACCTTTAACTGTGGCTAACAACGATTTTGATGGGTGGTAATGAGAAGGTAATGTTACATTAACATGATAAAAGTAAAACAGCAAATAGAGCCACCTGGGCAGAAGTACAGACGGTAGGGGAACTCTTAGTTTTACCAAATTCTACCCAACATACAGGTTGGAAAGATATTTGACTACACTAAAGGACTGAAATATATGTATTCCTCTTATGTAAAGATCTGAGAACATAGAATGAATTCAAACTTAGAGCAGCATTTCCTGAACACCTATATTTGCTCTACTTTCTAAGACGTTCGCTCCTCCTCTTCTGAACACAAACTACGAACGAAACTTTACATCGTAATTCAAAATGATTCTCTACTTAAGATGGTTCTCTACAATGGACATGGAAGGAGGATGTTAGTGAGAATACCGAGAGTCTGTATTCACTTGAATCCCCTCGTGTGAATGGAAACGTAGTTAAAGAGAATGGATAGCCAGGTGAATAGATTTTGATCAGAAACGGTTTCAACTGTTGTAGAAAACTGGATGATGAACCCTGAAAACAGAAATATTGTATTTCATATTAAAGAATGACATCACTTGATTAGAATGCCCTGTCTTTTGTAGAGATAATACAACTGCTCCCATACATGCCAGATCAAGTTAAAGGGGAAGGGTCAGACATTAGATTGGATACTGACCGAGTGAGAGCTGAGTGGAGATCAGTTGAAAGACTCGTCAGGATCTCTGCAACGGAAGGAAAAAACATGAATAGGGAGGACACGAGAAAAGAAAAGATATGAAAATACCTCGATTCTACCTTTTTAAAGCAGTCGGTCTCAAAACGGCCTGTAGCTGGAGTGACACAGGAGGACGTGGGCGACACAGGAGGACGTGGGTGACACAGGAGCATGTGGGTGACACAGGAGGACGTGGGTGCCACAGGAGGACGTGGGCGACACAGGAGGACGTGGGTGACACAGGAGAACGTGGGTGACACAGGAGGAAGTGGGTGCACTGAATTTCATTAGTTCTTGTCGAGGGTAAACATCTCGATGACAAGGCAAGTGAACCTGAAAATAGAACAAAATTGGATACTTAGAAATTCTCTCTGTTTGGTCGATCTGTGTATCTGGAATACATCCTGAAAGATCCAACATTTACTGTAATTACCGGATGCAACGTTCTTTCCATGGAAATAGAAGACAAAATACACAGGCAGTCTGCCTAAGCAATGAGTTTCCTTCAATGTGAATGCGAAGTATTGCTATTTGAACTGTCGCCTCTACACGTCTCATATACAAGGGCGAAAAACCGTTTTATCTTTTCAGATCTCTAATCGACTTAGACCCCTTCCCAGCCTCACCCACTTCCTAGTCACAAAAGACACTCAAGGAAACAAAACTAAGTTGAATTTAAGAGCCTTTTTATCGACACATCCCTAACTATGGGGTAAGTGAGATCCCTTGAAGACCTGGCCATGAGCAAACCTGGAGAAGAGAATCTAGATCATAATTCTTTTTCTTTTAACTTCCTGAGACAATACTCTTGACTCGAGGATCCTTCACCATGGCTAAAAGAGTTCTTCCCTTTGGTGTCTGGTAATGAGTTCCCTTTATTTTCCTCTCAGACGAGTCCTTGACTTCCTTATCAACATCCTTATAATCCGTTTCATAAGAACTGGGTAAATTAGGGGTTCAAAAATTCATAACTAAGAGATCTTAGACGGTGGCAAGGGCGCTCATATGGGTGGCTGACCTTTATGGGCGGATGACATTTACTCTCAGAACCTAACGACGTCTTAGGAGCGAGAGTGCCGCTCAATTAGGGTTATACCGTCTCCTCCGATTCCAGCAGTGAGATGAAGGGGGATTCAGAATTTAAAAGCGATCGGGCACTGTTTATTGTGGTCGTGGACAAGTGTCCAAAACTGGTGGGAGTTCTACAGTTTAATAAACACTGAGGACGAACCGCATGGCGGCGCAGGACAGTTCATGAGGCTCACGCGAAATTCATCTAAAAGGATCGGGAATCGTCGTGGATTCTAAACGATGTATTACAACAGTTTCTGGTGGGACAAGCGTCCAGACTCTCCTATGGTGGACCGAGTCAACCTTGCCTGAGTGGTCTATCCTCTTCCAGGCTAGAAACAGCAACACCCAGTCTCTGGTCACGTTCCTCTAGCATGTAAACAATGATTGACGACCACCATGGCTGCCCTGCTACTCTGAGGCGTCAGTTATTGTGTTCACGTATACACGAGTTTGTGTCCGTCTGTACGTACATGTATTTCTCACAGAGCGCCCCAAAGTGGCCGGTGCCTTAAATATCCTTTCCCTTCTTTCTCCTCTAAACCCCCATCCCTCGTCCCCTCCCTCTCCCTCCAGGAGCCTCTACACTAGCCATTACTCGTGCCTGTGGAGCCGGAACATCCCCCTCCACCACCCCAACAATCCCCCCCCTCCACCACCACCACGACCATCACTCCAATTACTGGGGTGGCCCGCGTTGCCTCAAGACCATAGCACCATCATGGCATCCCCAGCAAACTCGTGCGCCATGAGGAGGGACCCCAGGCCACTACTGGGGGGTCAGCAAGGGAGTCCTCCAGCTTCTCTACCAGATATAGATCCAGCCAACACGAGAGACGGTGACCCCTCAGCCTTGCACCAACAGTTCATCTGAGACCAAGGAGGCCGCTGCTACATGCCTCTTGGCCCAGTTCGAGCTATATATATATACGTACATGAATATATATTCTACACTTCATCGCCGTTTCCCGCGTTCGCGAGATTGTGTCAAGAAACAGACGAAGAAAGACACATCCGCTCGCATATACATACATGTACGCACATACACGTACATTTACATTTACATACATACATACATACCTATAAATACACATACATATACATATGCATACATTTACATAATCTTACTTGTTCGCCGTCATTCATTCTTGATGCCACCCCGACCCAAAGGAAAAAGCACAAAAGCATGAAGAAAAAAATTAACATGTACATTCTCCTCACCTTCCCCCCACCTGATCGCCGTCCCCTGTGTCAGCGAGGTAGCGCCAGGAAACAGATGAAAAAAGGCCACATCCGCTCACATCCATACACGAGCTTTCATGTATAATGCATCGAAATCACATCTCCCTAGCCACACCCATGTCCCAAATACCTTTACATGGTTTATCCCAGACGTTTCATATGCCCTGGTTCATGCCACTGACAGTACGTCGACCCCAGTATACCACATCGTTCTAGTTCGCTCTATTCCGTGCGCGCCTTTTACCCACTTGCATGTTCAGGCCCCGACCGCTCAAAATCCCTTTCACTCCATACTTTCATCTTCAATTTGGTCTCCCCGTTCTCCTTGTTCCCTCCACTTCTGACACATAAGTCCTCTTTATCAACCTTTCCTCACTCATTCTCTTCATATGTCAAAACCACTTCAATACACCTGCTCTCTCAGCCACACTCCTTTTATTACCACACATCTCTCTTATCCTTTCATTACTTACTCGATCAAAACGTCTTACACCACATATTTTCCTTAAACATTTCATTTCCAACACATCCACCCGCCTCCGCACAGCCTAATCTATATTCCATGTCTCGCATCCATATAATATTATTGGAACTACTGTACCTTCAGTCATTCCTATTTTTGCTCTCTCAGATAACATTCTCTCTTTCCACGCTTTCTTCATCATTCCCAGAACTTTCACCCCCTCATCCACTCTATGACTCACTTCCACTTCCATGGTTCCATTTGCTGCCAAGTCCACTCCCAGATATCTTAAACACTTCACTTCCTCCAAGTTTTCTCCATTCAGACTCACACCCCATCTAACCTGTCCCTAAACCCTGTTAAACCTAATGACCTTGTTTTTATTCGCATTCACTCTCAACTTTCTCTTTTCGCACACTCTTTCAAATTCAGTCACCAGCTTCTGCAGTTTCTCACTCGAATCAGCCACCAGTGCTGTATCAGCAGCAAACAACAACTGACTTACTTCCCAGGCCCTCTCATCCTTCACAGACTATCGCAATTACCTCCCTAACCACCCATCCATAAACAAATTACAAAACCATGGTGACATCATACAACTCTGTCGCAGGTCAGCTTTCATTTGGAACCATTTGCTCTTCTCTATCCCTACTGTTACATATACCTTACTCCAGTGATAAAAACTCAGTGCTTCTAGCAGCTTTCCTCCCACATCAAATATTCTTAAGACCTTCCACAACGTATCTCTATCAACCCTATCATATGCTTTCTCAGAATCAGTAAATTCATATGCTTTCACCAGCTCCAAAAATTTCTCTAAGTCTTTCTCACAGTGTTTAAAGCAGACATCTGATCCACACATCCTCTACCACTTCTGAAACCACACTGCTCCTCCCCAGTCTGATGCTGTGTGCATGCCTTCGCCCTTTCAATCACCACCCTCCCACGCAACTTACCAGGTATACTCAACAAACTTATGCCTCTGTAGTTTGAACACTCACCTTTTTCCCCCTTTCCTCTACACCGTGGCCCTATACATACATTCCGCCAGTCCTCAGGCACCTCACCATGATCATACATACATACATACATGCATACATACATATCATCCAATCATAATAAAAAACACACTCGCCATCCTTTTTTGATAAATTCTACTGCAGTACCATCCACTCCAGCAGCTTTGTTACATTTCATCTTACGCAAGGATATATATATATATATATATATATATATATCATTACTATCATACTTGATCACTGTTTCCCGCGTCAGCGAGGTAGAGCCAGGAAACAGACGAAGAAAGACCCATCCCCCCACATACACACATATATACATACATGTACATATATGCACAGTACATA
>JAYMFT010007103.1:0-10329 GCA_038088735.1 Panulirus argus
TGTGTGTGTGTGTGTGTGACCCTCAAACAATTGAGGGTATAAGTGGGGAGGCAGGACACGGAAAGGCTCCTGATGTCAGTGAAATTAAGTAAAAAGCTTGTCCACCGACCAGCGAGTGTTATACCTTCCCAAACTCCCAGAAACAGGCGACACCCGAACCTGTGGTGAAGGGAAGGAGTTAAAAAAAGATCAGTAGACGCTGGTGGGACGCCATCATCCCTATCATCATCAGGCAACAATCAACGTCACAAAAAGAAAAAAAAAGAGAGAGAAGTCGGGAAGACGACCTGAAGGCGGGCCAGCGAAGGCTCTACTGATGTGCACTCGGCCCCCGCGAGACCCTAATGTGTCTGTGGCAAGAGAGTACTTGTCGTGTGGGAGAGGCGACGAGTGGCGGTGTGGCTGAGGGTGAAGTGGCCTTAATGGTAATGCTGCCCGGCTCCTCCCTCCGACATTAAGACCTGAAATGGCCGGTTAAAATACTGTGGGACGGAGGCAGGGGGAGGGGGGGGGGAAGAGAGAGAGAGAGAGAGAGAGAGAGAGAGAGAGAGAGAGAGAGAGAGAGATGAAAGGGAAACTGACAGAGAAAGAAAGAAATAAAGACAGGACCTCCCGCCATAAGACACACCCACCCCATTTTCCTATGTTCGTCTGGCCTCCAAATGCCTCCCATTTTCGCTTCAAGTAATTTGGAGTAAAAATTATCATAAAAAAAAAAATTCCCACCACCATATTACCCTGAGCCGGACTTCCCCCAAGCAACCCTAATGCTGTTGTTATTGTCCGTCTACTGCTGGCGGACTTTACTACTACCGCTACTGCTGCCGCTGCTGATGATGACGATGATGACTTCTGCTTACCCCTGCTGCTTGCCTGCTTCTGATCCTGCTGTTCTCGTCAGCTAGAACTGCAGTCTGTGGCCGCTGTGTTCTGTCATTTCACCGCTCTCCTGCTGCTGCTGCTTCTGTCTGTCAGTACCTCTTATGTGACTGGTCTGTTTCTGTCCGTTCGACGACATTCAAGCCCCTGAGCAATACCCATAGTACTACCCTATCCCCTCCTTCCAGCAATGCTCCTTGCAAACCAACCCCCTTGCAATGCCACCAGACAAATCCCCCTGGCAAATGCCCGTAGTAAAGCCCCGCGTAAAATGCCTCTGTCAGATCCCCCCCCCCTCTCTGGCACAACCCCATTAATAACAAGGTCATCTACACAGAGCCGCCACTTCGGCGTGGTCGTCTTTGCTCCCCTGAAGTTTTCCGGTCACAAGCACAACACGGGCGCAATTAAACCCCCCGGATCACCCAGAAAACTCTCTGTTCGCGCGCGAGCCACCCCAGAGTATGTGGTTTGTCTAGGCTCCTGCCACCACACCACACCACCCACCTTCCCGCTTGTCTGAGAGAGTCAAGCTTCCTCGTCCCAACTCCCTGCCCTGTCCTTCCAGACCTCCGCCTGCAGTCCTGTGTGAGGGAGGTATTCTGGGCAAGTATTCCACCTTTTCGAGCCCTCTCCACATAACACCACCATCGACTGAGGGACGTCAGCGCGTTGTTGTGCTCCCCGCCAAACCCATCCATCGAAAAGTAAAGACAGGTGCTCACTCTTTGCGGCACTATAGTGTGGTGCGCAGGCTGACGAAGCGGATACCACAGCAGCAGCTCGACGGAGAAAACTAACACACGGGCAGGGAGAAGAGTAGAGGCCCAGCGGGAGAGAGGCCGGCAAATAACGACGGAGGAAAAGGTCACCCGAGCGGCAGAAGCGGACACACCCGCCTCGCCTTACCTCCAGTAATCACCGCCTAGCAAGGCCCTGAGCAGCTCCCAGCTTCCCTCGCCTCCGGGTTAAATAAAGCCCAGGAATTGGACCCCGGGACGTCCGCTTGCAATTCTTGCAAGTATGCGCGAGACTGTCCCAGGACGGGGCAGGACACGTTAACGGGTACCGAGAGTTGGTTTACAAGAAATCTTCTCTACAAGACAGAGGTTTGCCGGATGTCCAGGGCGTGACCCCTGGCCTGGCACTGGCCCACCCCGTGGTTGAGGCACATCAGACGGACCCCGCCCCTAGCAGCGGGTGCTCACAGGCTCCTGAGCGCCAGCTAATCCCAGGGCTGGGTCTGGAACACTCCCCCGGAGGCCTCCCGCCCGCCATCCCCCTGTCCTTCACTCCCACAAGTTTTCCCCTTATCACTCTGCTCCTGGGACGATGGCTGGCCACGCTAATCATCATCCCTCGTAGCGCCGTCTCCCGTGGCACGGAGTGGGTGGCGTAGCACGTGCCCCGCGCCCCAGAGGTCGTGCACCGGTACGCACCGCCGCCGCACGTGCCTCACCCTCCGTGCTGGCGACTCCCTTAAGTTTAAACGCCCAAGACCCATCCTCCTCCTCCTCCTCCTCCCATCCCCGCACTGCCCTTGCCATTCTGCATTGGCCAACATCTGGACACTGACCTCTCGGGGTCATCCCACCCTCTCTCTCTCTCTCTCTCCCTTGTACTATCACCGACTCTCACCCTACTCTCCCTTCTTCCTCGTCCGCTTCCTCCCCCGTTCTCCTACTCCCCTCCCCTGCTGGCGCATTTCCGTCTACCGCCAGGCTCCCCGCACACTCACCAAAAAAACCCATTTCGGTTCCAGGTGCTGACTTGACGACTTGTTGCTTCCACGATACACCATTATCAAGGCGACAACAGGTGGCTCTACCACCACCACCACCACCGCAACGGTCTGCTTCTGCTTCCTCCATCCCCGCGAGCACGACGGTACGACCCTTGAGCACAACCTAAGCACCATATCGCCGTGCTCGAAGGCCTTACCGCCGTGCTCGAGTCATACCGTCGAGCTTACGATGCTCGAGTCAGCCTCGTTATAGACCATAAGGTCCTGTAGTCTCGAGTCCATCCCCATGCACCGTCCTCCGGCGTGTGACCTCGCCACAGACCATCGGGTCTTGTTAGCTGGCTTTCCAAGCACTGGTCACACGTTCCTATGATCCACAGTTATAGGGACAAAGACGCGCAGCTTGCATCAGCTGGACGAGACGTAGGCGAAGGGTTGACCTCCTTAACTATAAATCAGGAGTCGGGACGGGTTTGACAGGAGCCCAGTCCGGACAAGAGTTCGACTGGAATCGGCATGGGTGTTCGACTGAAGTCGAAGGGGGGGGGGTCGACAGGTCCGTTAGTTTAATCTCGGTGATGTGCTGGTCGCCAGACCCACGCCGGAAGACTCCCCATTGTCAAAGCCCTATAAATATAAACTGCAGACAATGCTATTCAGGTATTAAATGAAATATGAAAAAAAAAAAAAACGCAATTTCCTGGGTTTACTTGTGAAGTTTCGTCTTTACGTCCTCGCTAGATACATGCCATCGCTCAGCCCCGTTCCTCTTTTTCTATATATATATTTATCAGCAATAAACCATAAGAGAGGCGCCCGCACGGAGCCACAACAAAGGGCTGGCTCTCTCAAAAGGCAGCATTTCGAGGTACTGTTAAGGATGACAAACTTAGGTAGTCTAAGAGCTTTTGTGGCGACTTCTCTACGCATTGAGGAACACAACAACAGCGCCAGTCGCTCACTGTGGCCCTCGTTGAAAGCAAAAAAGAAACATTAGTTCTCTTTATAAATTTGAGAGGAAAAAAAAGGGGGTTCAATTGTGTACCTCAATACGGAGGGGGGGGGGGAAAGGGAAGGGAAGAGAAAGTAAACGTCAGTCCTACATATTATGAATGTCGTGATGACATGAGAATTATATTACGATGCTGGAGAACGAGCCGAGCAAACAAACAAACAACCCTGCAACGAGTGCGGCCACCAGACGGAACGACGCATCTGCCGAGTCAAAATCTAAATCCCAACAGACACACGTTAATGTCTCGTACAGAAATAACGTTGGCGGACTACAGCAGAAGGAGAGGAGTCCCAACTGACACACGTTAACGTCTCGTACAGAAATAACGTTGGCGGACTTACAGCTGAAGGAGAGGAGAGATGATAATGCCGTGAAGTCACTCCAAGGTACGTTGTCGGGCTGTTTCTTGGCTGCCAGGGCGGTTGATGCCGTCCAAAACCAAGACACCAGACACAATATGACAGAAGGATAAGCAGTGTAATGATATTCATGGGGCAGTAATGACAAGTCTCCTGTTCGCTCAGAAGCGGTGCATCATTTTTCCAGGGGGGGAGGTGGAGGAGTAATTCCCATCATCCACAGCTCTGTTCTCGGCGGTTTCTTTACGCCTCCGGACATCTCCATCTGGAGCCTCCACTATCAAGCAGATTAGAAGCAAACCATCGTTGGCCTGTTTCTTCCCATTCCAGCAGAAACAGACGGTTATAAGTATTAAAGCGAGAAAGATGGACAGTGTGTGTATGGGAGGGGGATAAGGAAAGGCAGCAGCAGCCTATCTTGACCTGTCCTTCCTCATGTTTCTAAAGGCAACCACGATCTTAACTCCCTCTTCCACCCTGTGACTCACGTCAGCTCCCATTGCTACACCCACTGCCATTAATAAAAATGAAAATAATAATGATAATAATAATAATAATAATAATAATAATTATAATAATATCTCGGTGGATTTCGATTTTGAACTGCTTAACGACGACTGACTCTCCGGTAATCCCCAGCGTGCACTACCATCATCCTCCCTCTCCCCCCACCTCTTCACGTACGCCAGTAACTCACCCTCTTACAACACCATAGGGTCCTCAGCGAGGTCACTAACACGCCCAACTGTACAACAAATCCTTAACCCAGATCCCTAAGGGTTCACCCTGCACACCATCCATCTAACATCCACGACGTACACCACCGGCAAGGTCTTCGGAGTTACTGTCTTACCACGCTGTAAAGTACGACTGTAGATAACATCAAGCCTCCTGTGAGCATGTTCCTTCCCATGTACTGTCCTCCAGCCGATGATTTCATCATGGACCATCAGGTATCCTGGTTTGTGTCCTTCCCATGAACTACCCTCCCTCCAGCATCTAAGATACCTTCGTCATAAACCATCAGACCCCTTGTCTGACCTCCCCATGTACTGTCCTCCGGTAGGTAACTTCCGTCAAACACCATCACACTTCGCGAAGTGTCTGACCTCCCCACGCACTGTTCCCCAGCACGTAACTTCGTCATAAACCTTAAGGACCCCCTGTTGCCTGCCCTTCCCGTAGGTACTGTCTTCCAACACACAGCATCAGGCCACGCCATCGTCAACACCCACGTCAATTTTTTTTTTTTTCCACGCTGCACGCGAGGGGCCGTACAACTCTCCCTTAACCTTAACTCCACCAAGGGTTGGGGCGGAGGGAAGGGGGACGTTCAGAATATCAACACACTGGAGTAAAGTAGTTTGGAATATCAACAAATTGCTGGGGATCCTCCACACAGGGTGCTAACCCCATGGCGTATTCCGCACGCATCCTCTGACTTAGACTAGAGAGAGAAAGAGGAAAACAGGGGTATAAAACGAATAAAAAAAGTAAAATAAAGAGGTAAGAGAAAAAAAATGAGAAAGTAAGGGTAAAAAGGCATCAGGAAGAAGTAACAAGACAATGCACGAGAGAGAGCTGGGTCCCTGGCCAACAAAATGTTGCCTCCTGAAAAATCCTTATGGTCTGCCGGTATCTCCCAGGCCCGGTGGGATTATTTCATCATAAGCAGCCGCCACACCACTGAGAACATGCAAACTGGCGTCTGGGGCTGACATCTCTGAGGAATACCCTTGCTGTCTTCATAACAACCCATGTCAGATGCCAGAAGGCAAGGCCACCACGAACTGCCACTCTCTCTACTGTGTACAAACTTCTATACACGGGTTGAAGAGTGGCAGTTCTCTTCTGGCTAATAGAGTTCTGCCACCCCCAGCGTCACTCACACTTTCATGTAATTTTAATCAAACCCAAGAAAATCCACTCACATGGGTAATTAAGTGAACCACATGTGGAATAGAGCTGCGAAGGTGGGACGGGGGATGTGTGAGGCGCAATTGCGGCTCTTGACTGGTGGGTTGAGAAGCGGCTGCAGGTAGCCATGATATTCAAAACACACGAATCGAAGTCCAAGGCGACTGCTGGCATCCCTTTCGATGACGGTGACAATATGAACCGTCTTTAAAAGTTCTGCTGCTGAGATTACTGCACTGGCCGACAAACAGCACAGTCAGCTAGAAGAAATACAAAACAGAGTCGTTCGTTTTAACTGGCATGTTTTGTCGTAATACTCCATACACACGACACACAAACACGTTGACCTACAATCAAAAACAAAAGCAGCTGACCCAACTGCGTGAATTCTAAGCACGCATATAATCCTGCAACATGTTTAACCGACTGACCGACCAGCAGGAGAATTTACCAGTGACATACAAGGAGAGACATACAAGATTAACCTGTTGACGAAGCGTCCATTTCACACTCACTGCGCCTAGGACCGTCGCCCGGGAATACCGCCGGTCTAAGTTCAAAGCATCCTGGGAGCAGCGACATCGTTCAAGAACGGAAAAACCCTTAAACAATAACATGCCTTACCTCAGAACTCTTCACATATGTATTATAATGATGAAATATTACATATTTACCTTATAGGACCTCTTCACATGTATAATATAATGAAATATTACATGCTTACTCTTCACACATGATCCATAATGAGGAAATATCATATATTTACTTTTCTTTGTGATGATGGCTCCAGTCACAGACAAAAGTTCACATCAAGGCCGGGCTTCTTCACATATGTATTATAATGAAATATTACATATTTACCTTACAGTACCTCTTCACATATGCATTATAATGGTGATACATAATTACCTTGTAGGACCTCTTCATTTATGTAACATAATAAAATTTTGCAAACATAATCAATATGTAAAACATACAGACACACAGTACAAGAAATGTCATTTCAGATATTTATAGAATAACATGACTTCACTTACCTTGTGCTTCATCATAAACAATATATGCAATCCACAGAACTAGGCTTCATAATATTGAACTATTCTTTACAATATACAAGAAAACTCCTTGTGGAAATATCTGAGAGGACTGGTGACTTTTCTTAAAGGGTTTCATCCTACAATATTCTATGATAAGCTTTTACTATATTTCATCACAATCTGATTTACAATTTAGACCTAGTTTACTCTGATTTTCACATACTGGTACCTAACTCAAAATGCCATCTGTTCACAGACTAACTGCTTTCTATTCATAAACCTAGTTAAATCTATGTTTCAAAACACAGTTCACTATGCATTCTGTTGTACATAAACCTTTTAAATTCTATCTTAACAGACCTTATTTACTCTGCCACCTACTCACAGACCTAGAAAACTCAGCAATATATTAAGGCCTAGTGTACTATGCAATCTTTTCACTGAAAACTTATTTTTGTCAATTTAAAGACAATCTACTGCTATCTTTTACATACCTACTTCACTAGATTAGCACTGCAGACTTTGTCCACTCTGCTAGTGTCTTATTACTACAAAATTATCTTGTCATTCCAGCCTATCCAATGAAATTGTCCACTACCGGTTCATACTAAGAAACCACTTCGCCATGCTCACCTATTAATTTCCAAGTTCACCCTATCTACCTGAGTTACACCTAGGTTCATCATACTTGCTTCTTTATGACTTTGCCACTATTGAATCCACTCCGCTGAGAGTCGATACCCATACATTCATTTCTCGTATTTCTCACCATCAGGGCTTCTTAATGAATTCCATAAATACCTTGGAAAAAATGAAAGGAAACGTTGTCTAAATATTTGGAGTAACCACTTTATTCCTAAATGTCTAAGATCCAAAGCAGAAAAAAATGGGACTAAATAGCTTGAAATTGGGGATATACCTTATTTTAAGTTCAATTATTTATAATGTCTCGGAACAATACTTCAAAGTATCATGGTTTATCTGATGTTTTAAGGATACCTGAACACGAGACGTGGTTCAGTAGTGAAACATGGATCGAATGACAGCTCTTAAGGTATGCCCCTCCACCATCCCCGCAAACAAAAGTGCATTAACAAAAATCTTGTCAAACTGATCTGCATACAACAAACGAATCTTCAAGTAGTCCGCTGAAAGAGAAATATCCAGCTGACCCGTAAGTTAGCGCCAAGCACCAACATCCTACCAAATTTTTTTTTTATGTTGAAGGCTCCAGTCACAATATCACCTATTTTTACCCAAATTCCTACCAGTTTATGCTGCTTTTCTGCACACTGTCTTATTTAGGTATCAAAAAACTTTACCACACTGTTAGGTTGATCACTCGGTTCCCTGTCAAGCTGATAAACAGGAAAAATTTCCATTACGATGACATTCATCACTTATTTCTAGAGCGAACATCTACTTTTATTTTAAATTTTGCTCTTATACAGATCATGCTAAACATATCTGGAAAACCGTGATGATGTGAGAACATCAGGTGCTACGATACAAATATACAAGACACTTACCTGCGTATATTGATAAAATGGCAAGGCAGTTTGCCAAATCCAGCTCAGTGTTCAGGTTAGATATACACACCTATTCCCACTTGTTTTGCTGTAGATTTTAGTCCATCCGTATCTTGGAAGTAAGTGTTCACCTAAAATAACATTCGAAAAATATATAAATACACGGTTAAATTACGACGAAATTTCAATCTTGACAATGCCATGGACTTCGTCCCTTGCCGCATGGAGAAATTGCGCGAAATGGAAAACTTTCTCAGGCCTAACATTTTTGTTATTTGATATCAAATTTCTCCCACTATTCTACAATATCCATGTGAATATACATATTTTTCACATTAATAAATAACTATTTTTTTCTTACAAAACTACCAATAAACTTGATCACTTTTGAAAGACATTTCCCCTATGGCAGTTGATTACGAAATCTCTTCGGTGTTTATTCCTAGAGTAGAAGGTAAGCTGAATTCTTGGTTTTTTTTTTACTTATATCGGTATCAATTATTTCATTAGCTATCTTATCAAGTCGTTAGGAATATGTAGGCAACCAGCTGATTTAAGTGTAAACTAGCAAATCTGATGTTTGGAAAGATAAATACGAGCTCTGCCGGCGGCTGACATGAGCTTCCAGAATGTTTGCATATGGCGGACCAGATGGTGGAAATCTTTGCTCTACCTGACGTTATTATTATTATTCCCAACTATATCTGACTGAATAGGTAGGTGGGTAGCATAATGTGGTTAATTAACTTTTGCAGTTAACTAGTTAAAATTATTAACGCCGGAATCCTATTTACTTAGTTAACTAATCGAAAGATCGATTAACTAGCCCAACCTCAAGGATGTCATTGTACCCTCAAAATTAACTAAAGTTAATTCAGATATTTTAACTAGTTGATTAACGTCATTTGATGAATTGGCGAAAAGTTGATCAAATAACCCAAACCTGTTAGGTAGGTAGGTAGGTATCTAGTTGGGATGGTTTCAGATAGTGGCAGTGTCAGCAGTGCATACCTGTCCAGGTTAGGGGGTTGCAGTGATGATACCAGGCAAAATGTTAGCAATGTGTCCGTTTCTAGGTTAGGGGTTCAAGTGATCGTTCCGGATAGTGTTATCGCATAGGCTAGATTAGGCTAGGGGGTCCAGCAGTCGTTCCTGGCAGTGTTAGCGATATGAACTATGCTAGCTATGGGGGTCCAGTGATCGTTTCTAACAGTGTTAGTGACGTGGGCTAGGCTAACTCGGCGGCCCAGCGATCATCGTGGAAAATTGCTATCCTAACAGTTTGTGACATCTGGCAACCGTTGGCTTCGTCAGTAACTTGGGAAACAGATTTTATGCGTCTCTGTATCGTTTACCATGATTATCTGTATAACGAAATATATAAATCAAAGTCTCCTATCAAGATATTGACACTTTATTAGAAGTGAATTTAGTTTATTATTGACCATGAATAAAGTTCAAACCTTGCATCAAGGCAAAATTATTTTGAGACGTTCCTCTGTAGCAGTGACGAGTAGGGACATCTGTAATGAATCATACATGTGTGTAATGCTTATCATTGGTTATGATCAGTTCTGGTGTGTATATGTTTGGTTCAAGTCTATTTCCGACGTGGTCACATAATTATAATGTATTATTTGTCTCAGACCCGCAGCCTGATAAGGTTTTGGCAATTCTACAAATTTGTTTAATAAATTCTAAAATAACATAGTTTATTGTAGAACTAACATACCGATGGAGTACCTGAAATTTTACGTCGCGTCTCGCAGGTTAGTTATTTGTTCTTTAGGCCTATCATTCTTTAAATTTTGAGGACTACAGCTCAAGGCGTCACACCAACGCCATATAT
>JAYMFT010007114.1:0-17061 GCA_038088735.1 Panulirus argus
TATATATATAAGAATAAAAGTTAGCTCCTTTGTAGTTATCATATTTCTCTCTTTATTTATAGGACTGACGTATATAGAAACTCCTCTAGAGTAAACATTTCAGTTTCTTTGAAAACTGCCTTTTTTTCTCGCTCAGTTGGATCTTGCCTCTGGGATCCAGTTGGTTATTGGAAATTTTTTTTTTCCTCCTCCTTTAATTGAATCTCCCATCTCTTTGGAAAGCTTCCTGTGTGAGGGGAGGAAATTATTCGTGTCCGCTCAATCCGCTGCCTCTTCCAGGATCTTCCATTTCCTTATTTTTCGTTTCTTTTGATATATGTCTTTGTGAGGCACCAGTTATTTTCATGTGTGGCTTACCTCTGCTGTTTGGCCTTATTTACTATAAGACTTAAGGGGTTCTAGATATATAACGTTTTTCTTTTTTCAAGTTAGAGATTATCGTTATTATTATTATTATTATTATAATTATTATTATTATTATTATTATTATTATTATTATTATTACCATTATTATTATTATGATCGTAATTAATATTATTTTACCATTATTATTATCATTATTTTCATTATTATTATTATTTTCATTATTACTATTATCATTATTATTATTGTTATTATTATTATTATTATTATTATTATTATTATACACGTCTATAGGATATTTCCACAGTGACCTTCACTGTAACCTTTCGTGACCTCAGGGGTTATTTTTACCGAGGCCAGACCCGGGGAATATAATCAGCGTCATGGCGGAGGATATGAATGGGATGGTTCTTGTTGGAGGGGAAAGGACGATGGATTTTATCTTGATCTGAGCTGCTACGAAATAAAATGTTTTAAAGAAATAGAGTTTTTAACTTCCTCAGCACGACGGTACGATCCTTGAGCACGACGGTACAGCCCTTGAGCACGACGGTACGATCCTTGAGCACGACGGTACAGCCCTTGAGCACGACGGTACAGCCCTTGAGCACGGCGGGAAGGCTCCTTGGATGTTGAGGACTGGCTTTTCACCTGATCTTAGCTTGTTTTTGACCTGACCCTTAAAGGGTCAGGTCAAAAAGCTAGGCCTTCATACGTAAGGGTCGTATTCTCGTGTTTAAGGGTCGTATAACCATGTTCAAAGGGCTGACGGTTCCCCCATTGAATTCCAAACTGATCCGGTTCGTTCTAGGAAAGAAAAAAAATGGAGGAACTTCTCACTGTTGTTCGTCCTACAGAAACTAAGAAAACGTCTCAGGGGACCTGTATCATAAACGCTGACCAGTTCCCTCTGTGGTCAACCGGGCTGTTGTGGTTGGTGGAGGGGGAGGGGGTGGGGAGGACATCAACCAGGCGGCCCCTGTCGGTCAGAAATCCTTGACCAGGACACCTCTGACGTCATGGGCCGCAGGGAAATCGAAGAGCATCTCATTACAGGATATTCTCGGAACTCGTCAGCTGTGGCCCGGGTCAGGGTGTTTCACAGGCTTGTGTGTGTGTGTGTGTGTGTGTGTGTGTGGTGGAGTTGGTATGGTTAGATGGATACCTTCATTTCACTCTAGTAACCTCTTTTAGCTCCCCTTTTCTTCTCAAAGCTGAGACCGCGGAGATGGGGGGGAGGGTCTTAAGATTCGAAGCGGGATTCGGAAGTTTCGACACAGTTCATTGTCTCTGTCTCCCTGGAGAGGCCCAGGACTGTGTCGTGAAGGAAGTTGGAGTTGACTTGCTCGAAACCACTGGCACAAAGTGGAGCTTGTGCAATACGGGGGTATGGTGGGCCGGCATATCGTCATGGGTGAAGGAGCACTCTCTTATTTTTGACGAGACGTGTAATGAATCAGCTCCGAGAAGCCCCGTGACGTCTCGGGATATCGAATCTGCCGGAGGTTGCGTTCTGTGGGAACACAAAGAAGTCCGACATTTCCGCTGAATGGATTCTGACGTGGACTCGGGTTTCCAGCGGTGGGTTCCGAGTCTCATTAAAGTGTAAGCAGACGGAAAAAGAAAGTTGACTGGATCGGCTTCATATAACGTTCGAGCAGCTCGAGGCTCTGAGACGAACTCCTCTTGTTGTCGACCCAGATTGCTGAGGGTCGTAGGGACCAACCTTAAAAAAAAAAATAGAAAAAATCATGATTAATAGCATTTTCATGAGAAATATCAGTTCATCAAGTGTTAATTATGTAGATTTTAATGCGTCGCTTCGTCTCAATCAAGTTCTAGACTCTGGCCAATGTTGCCCCATTATCTAATGGCCGTACTGATTTATGGTCACCTTTAAAGGCTTAATTCGATAAGTCGATAATTTTCTTCTTCAGCCTCACAATTTGCCCTTATCCATGAACCTGTACTGAGGGTATCTCAGTATACCGATAATACGAGTAATACACAATAATTTAGATAATTACAATAGACAAATCAGGGCCCCAGAAGTGTGGGGGCCCCGAGGTGGTCCCCCGAGTTGACCTAACCTCCCCCAAAGCCGCCTTTGTGTTACACAGTCAAACGAAATTTTCCAAATTTACGCTCCGTTGCTCTTTCTCTGTTCTTTACACCACATTACCGCAGTAAAACAACTTAGAATATCCAAGGCCATTAGCGATGCGTAGCTAAAGCAAAACTCCACCACTGTGACCACTGTCATAGACATAGGTACAAAAATCACGCTAAAATAAGAGAAAAATGTTTTCTTGGTATTATTTGGATGGACTCGTGGCGGGCGATGACGTCAGGGCGCGTCATCGGTCGCTAGAAACGAGCGACAACTCTCGGAAAAACAAAACCCACGCTGAACTATGAAACAGATGACTTGCCATTACATGCCATGATGAAATTAAAATTTTGAATTAATTCAGGATACTGTGTTCCTATATACTGTTTGTACCCAAAAATATCATCACTCCATGTGAGATGTACCAACGCACCCTCTACTGCACAAACCATATATGCCAACTTTGCTTTACCACCACATGGAATATAGCTATGCAAACTCAATGTTACTTTCACACACACATTGAGTACAGATATTCTGAGGCTTTCTAATAATATTTATAAAATAAAAAGAAATATCAAAATCGCAGGTGTTTCCTGTATATAGTGATTATAAGCAGACAAAAGCAGAAATCATGCTGGACATGCATGTACGGAAGGACAAATAATCACACGCATGCATAAAAACACGTATAGTCATGCATATTCATAAGTTTATGCGCGCATGCAAATATATACACGGGCTACCTTGGTTTGTGCTTTGTATGACTGATCATGAGTCAGCACAAGGTTCGAACCCTACGCGCGCAGTTGACCCACACCCAACCCAGGCCCTCATCCTTCCCTGGGGGCTGGGATGTGTGTGTGTGTGTGTGTGTGTGTGTATGTATGTATGTACACACATGGGAGGAAAGGCATCGTACCCATATAAAAGGTTAAATGACGGGGCAACACAAATGTAAAGCTGTCTCCCCGTAACACAAAAAGTAATCACACGAACGAAAGGCCATCAGAAATTATTGCGAGTCATGGTAGGTTTTTGGTCCATTGTGTAACACGAACCTGAATCTCTATATTGTCTTTATTCTGACTGAGAACTTGAAGTCTGACCGCCAAGAAAGTCATGGATGTTCAACAGATATACTTTAAATCTCAGTATGCATCAACAGTTTGTCCACTCCTTCCAATGCGACAGAATTTTTGGTTTGCTTATGATGAATCAACGGCAGGCGAAAATAAATATTGTTTACTGAGGTAAGGGATGATCTCAGCTGCTTGGGTAATGATGGTAGAAGTTTAAATCTTCCTAACGAGGTTAGTATTGAACAGTTCCATGAAACAGGGAGGAACCGATTACATATTGGTGTAGCGGTTAGCGTTCCTGACCGTGACGCATTCACGGGCCGCCCAGGGTCGAGCGCATAAGTTCGAATCCTGGTTACGGCAGTCGGTCCACAGTTAACCCAGCTGTTCATCCACCCTTAGTGGTTGGTCGATAGAATGGGTACCTAGCTCAGGCCAGGGTATATATATGTATATATATATGTATATAGCGTTAATGGGATGGCCTTGATTAGGGCTTCAGCCGCCCGTGCCGTCTCAGCTAACATAAAAAAAAAAAATACTGTACTGGAAAACAACCATAGAAAATTAGAATAAAGATCTGTATAGTAATTGAGTTGTGGTTGAATGAAACAATAAGAAAATGAACGCAGGGAACACTAAGATAGACCATTGTTAAACTCCTTCGTATGTACAAATACTGGATTACACACACACACACATATACACACAGAGTGGTTAGCGTTGTTGACCATGAGACTGCAAGTCCCGACAGTGGTCGGGCCCGCATAGTTCGAATCCTGGGGGCGGCAGTCGTCCCACACCCAACCAGTGTATTCATCCTCCCGTCGGGGCTGGTCGATAAAGGGTTACCAGCCTTAGGCTGGATTGTATGTATGTGTGATTACATATATATAGGAGTAAAAAGAATGTTATATATATACAAGGTTAAGGGACGGGGCAACACGAGTGTAAAACTTTCTCCCCATAACACTAAAATAGCAATCACCCAGAGATCGTTGGCTCTTTTTTTTTTTTATATCGAAACTGTTGGCACATCAGGTTTATTCTAGGAATGTTGGCACACCCGGTACATAGTGAGAATGTTGGCATGCCAGGTATATACGATCGTTGGTACGACTGCCACTTACCGGGATGTTGGCACGCCTCTTAGTACCGGAGATGTAGGCACGCCATCTAGTTCCAGGGGTACAGTCTGACACGCGTGTTATTACCGGGGACTTGGGCACTCAGGGTAGGCCGGAGGATGTTGGCACCAGTACCAGCCACCTGGGATGTTGTCAAGCCTGCCAGTACCGGGAACATTGGCACTCCAGCTTGCTACCGGGGATATTGGCGCACCCGCTAGCGTCATTGATGTTGGCATGCCTGATAAGCGCATGTTAGCAAGCCTGCTAGTACCGGGAATGTTGGCACGTCTGGTAAACACTGTTGACATCGACCCAGGCAATCGCGGGTCAAGTTCATTCACAGTGCGCCACAACCGCGTCATGTGTGACTGTACGACAGTTTACGCTCATGCAATCGACCGAGGACAGCGGGCCAGCGGTACAAAAATAATGGCAATCACGACACATGATAAGTCCATTACGCTATTCTTACATTCGCGAGGCCTCCGCCTGGCACGGAACCCTTGTCTTAACCCAACCCGTTTCTGTCATTCTTTTTTTCTCTCTTAACGGCAGTAATACTTACGAAATAGATCCTTTATTTTATTTTTAAGCGTTTCAACTTTTTACTCGTCCTCCAAAGCTTTGACCAAGGATTTTTATGTATTCATTTATGTGTCTTAGATTTTTTATAAGTTATTGTTATCTGGGAGGTTAGAGATTGATTTTGGCTGTCTGTGTGTCATGTCGTAAGTGTGTGTATGTATATATGTGCATATGTGAGACACATAAGGACAAAGACAGGGACACGTAACAAAGGGAATAAGTAACCCTCCCACATTACCTTAACCTTTTGAAGTCGCCTAGCCCAAAATAACTATCCTATTCTTCGTCCTTCACTCTTATAGCCTTAATGGTTGGTTATAGATGAAAAAAAAAAGACATGGTTCACTTTTGCAACACAGGTGCCTTCTTCATGCCTACCTTCCTCACACCCACAGCAGAATGCTACACTTGGATTCCGTTGAGCGGTATCACATTGTTGCCAAGCCACAACAGCGAGGCCTTGTCTGTAGGTGCTGCCGCCGCGGGATTTGGCTGTGTTGCCATATAGGTTTTGTCTCAGTGATGGCCACAATGGAGATCGGCTCACCAACTATAGAGGGAGGAGAAGAGAAACATCATAAGCAAAAGAATGCAAAGGGGAAACGGTTGATTCAGACCATCAATTTAATTTTTAGAAATCTTCACAGGAGAGAATGTTATGTTGAACATGATCCACGCGTGTGTCTTACACAACCCCAGGATCTCTTTTATAGGGTTCCTGCACTGGCTTCGAGACTACACTCCACATAGGAGCAGGAAAGGTGATGGACTCATCTGCAATAGCGTTTCCTGTCAATCTGGCCGACAAACTCTCTTTGGCACCACCATACCCCCCTATCAACGCTTTGTCAGAACCAGTACCTTTGAACATATATACGTAGAAACTCAAAAAAGACAGCAAATCTGAAATTAACACAATACAGAGTATCTGTAATGAAGGTGTTCTTTCAGCTATAGATACTTGTAGGTCCATTTTCCATCAAATTGGAATGAGTCAAAACATGTATGAAGATAAGATCACTAAACTACAAGACATCACCATTGTTAGTTTAAGAAATGGCTGTATCCACTTTTTGCAGGTAGTAGATAAATCTATCAAATAAATGATAGCAAGCTTATTCAATTAACCAACTTTTTAACAGCTTATGACCTTCGCAGAATGAGCATTGTATACAGTAAACCAGCCGCTGATGACGACAATAATCAACTTAATCTTGAGTGCGAGAAGGTCTATGGAGAGTGATGCTGGCCTCCTGGAAGTTAACGTATCGTTTTCTATTACTCACGTATTAGGCTTTTCTTGTTTCAGGAAGGCGAGCGAGGACAACTTCTTCACAGCCTTCTATATATTTTTGTGTTACACATAATGTTTCACTTTTGCATTTGGCTGCCTGTTATCTTCAGGTGAAAATAAGATAAGAAGTTCACAAAATGAAGCGCTACTGTCTATGCCGTAGAGAGTGTAGGGCTGGAACTGTTGTGTCGGTCGTAGGTGGACGCTAAGTGGGTTAGGTGTTGGGAGAGGAATTGGGCATAGGTAACTAAGCGGGGTGGGATATGTCGTGGGTTAGGAAATAAGACCTCACTCACTCATTAGCCTAACTCCCTTTCTCTCTTGACCTCTCTTGGGGGAGGGGGTAATCATTCTTTCCATCTATATATTAAGTGTCTGTGCTCCTCGTGATGTTATGGGGTAGGGGAGGGGGAATGGCAGGGGGGGGGGGTAGGAGGCTGGTTTACATACCAGCTCACTGGCTGACCATGAAGTTGGGGAGGCTGTCTGTGGCCACCACGTTCAGCCGTATGTCGATGGTTGGAGAACGATCTATCACGTACCTGGACGGCTTCCAGGATTTTTGTAGGCTTGTCCGTACTTGATGGATGGTTGTATGGGCTCCAGGCCTTATCAACTGCCAAGGACATTTAATGCCGCTGATGTGATGATGAGGGAGTAGCATGCTGACGCCACCTGTGTAGCGCTACTTAGGTGCTCCCTAGTTCAGGTGTCTGAGGATGAAGTGCCCCAGGGTGCATCTAGGTGGTCCAATGTAGAGAACGTTTTGCGATGCGCAGTTCCCACTCATACGAAGATAATGGTAAACCACACTGGTAAACTTCGCATGGTAAACTACATTTGTTACGCTAGAATATTCCGAGATGCATTTGGTGTTTGTGTTACGATCGATAAGGTTGGCCGATCCGGGGCCTTTGTAACAGAAGACAACTTTGTAAATCTTTGATCGCTGTCGGTACGTGGTATAGCCATTACTTCCCTGGTGGCTTCCTCGTCGAGTTTATACGCTGAGTGAATGTGTTGCGATGTATGTATGTGTGATTGCCTATTTGCACGTGAGGGTAGAGGGTTTTACATCCATCGTGCCACAAATCTCTTGAACTTTAACCATGACGGGATATTGCCGTTGAGCAAGGCTAGTAGCGTGCAGCTCTTGCCTTAGTATATTTAGTTAAGAATGAATTGTCCTGTGAGTTACAAGTTATCTAGTGCTGTGTGTAATATGAAGAGAGTGTGATGGGAGGGAAAGGGAAAAAACAGGAATCATGGGCACGGAAGGGAACATGACCTATTCTTCATCGTAGGCTAGGACTGCGCCACCGCGCGCCGTCACTAACCCTCGCACAACACCCAGGCAGGCTGTACCCACCTCCCTGACCGGCTATTCCCTGTTATCTGTTGTCTGAGTGAGTGTTTGTTTTTGTATCTTCTTCCCCCAACATTTACCCCAGATCCTGAACGGACGCCTTCTTAGTTTTCCCCTCTTAACCTGGTCTCTTCAAGGATACACTCCAGCCCGTTCCGGGAACGATTCGAACCACAGGTGACAAGTTTTTAGGCCACAGGTGTGGTGGCTGCGGTAGGCGCCCCCCGCCTCCAGCCTGCACGGCTGGCTGATGCTGGGCTCACAGTAGGGGCGAGCGGACGCTACCCAATGAAGTCGATGTCATTTTCTTGTCGTTCCAAGCCGCTCGTGCACGACGGTACGAGGGTCCAGTTTCCGTGGTGTGATGGTCATCGTTGCTGACAGTGAGTCATGCACGGACCCGCTCGGGTTCGAATCCTGCCAGGGCATGGAAGTCGGCCCAGAGCGAACCCAACTGTTTATCCTCCCCTTGAGATTGGCTTGGGCTGGGGTGGGGGTGTGGGGTATGTACTTGTAGGTGTTACCGGATTCGTCGAGGATCTCCATATTCTAATGGAGGCCGTAGTTTCCCCTTTACTGGCCAAGTCATGAGGGGTCGTACTGTCGCGTTCGATGGTCTTGGCGTCATATGCAGGGTAGTTAAGAATATTTGCTTAACGCAGTTTACGCACCAGAAGAAATATATCTCTGATATATATATATGTTATATAAGTTACAATTCTCTATTGTTGTTAGGCATTAGTTTTGGAGTCCTGTATGTACGCTGTGTCGTTGGAAGTAGGAAAGTGTTTTGCTTTAAAGAGTTTTAGATAACTTTAATTTACCCTCCAGTTGCTGGGCGCCTGCCTGACCTCCTGGAACACCTCTTCCCTTCAAGACTTGGGGTCACCGCTGTGTGGCGGGTAGTGACATCCCGGGAGTCAGTGGGGAAGTTGCCGAGTGTCTCTAGCAGGAGCTCCAGTACACCTACCCCGATCACTCAATGTCTTCGTTAATTAGTTTTATATAATTCGTCTATCTTTTCCACACCATTTTTTTTTTGGCTACATTCTAGCGTAACATTGCCGATTATACGATAAAATTGTATTGCACACTAGTTGCTTTCATTAATAACTTTCTTATGCATTTTTCATTGTTCCATGTGTATATATAATATGAAATACGTCGACAAGAAACTTCTAATGGTCAGTATGAAACTGGTGGAAGCAATAGGAAGACTACAACTAGCTAAGAAAAAGAAAAAAGTATAAAGGACCGTGATTGTCGGCACTCGCACAGCCACAGGCAGCTGAGCAGACTCTGTGACGCCTATGCTTGGCCGGGGAGCAAAGGGAGGTAGGGAGGGAGGGGGAATGGTTTGCTTGGTGGGGGTAGCGTTAACGTTGGGGGGGGGGATAGTGTTGCCAGGCCGAGAGCGTCAGCTGCCTGCTAAACGCCAGACACATCACCACGGGCCCAGCTTGTCTAGCTGACGAAGTTTTAACTTTAGACATACTGTCTCATGATTTGCACATATTTACCACGATTTTTATCTTACTTTCATCCCGAGCTTAGTTCTCTGTAATTGATAGGCTTCCATATGGTTGACAGTTTATCATTCGTAAGTAGTAAATAATCTGCTTGAGGAACGTTTTTCAAAACACGCTAGTCGGTGTTTTTAGTCTTAAAGTCCCACTGGCGATTGGTAGCGTACAACTTTTAGGGATATTTCTTCTCTTACGAGCAATATTCTAGTAATTCTAGGCTTCAGCCAGGGAGTCCGTAGGTTTCAGGGTGAGCCAGAGAAAGATATAGGTAGTTTCGGGAGAGAAGAGGATATAACTAATCCAAGGACACTGCGACCCGCTACCTCTCCTGTTGTGGAGTAGTGCCCAGCTCGTCTGGAGCGCTGTTTCTTTGATGCTCCTCTTTCTGTAGCACATTATAGTGGTGGCATGAAGCCAGAATGTACTTTTATTAGTGCTTGCCTAGCATCTATTCCTGTCAAGGCAGTCTGCGCTCATAGCCCAAGGTAGCCAGTTCCTGGAGAGTCTTTCGTAGAACTGTTGCTGCAGCGGCTGAAATCAGGCAGGGCGGGAGGCGAGCGTTGGTTGCAGTATCTAGTACAAATCAGTTGTTTCAAGGCCTTGATTTTTCATGATGTAGCCTATCTTAATATTTTTCTATTTCTCACCGCTGCCTTCCCCGCAAAAACAATTTCATATTCTAACCAATTTACCAAATATCAATTTTGACTTACGGCAAAAGGTGGCACAAAAACGCATACAGATACGGAGAATTCATGCAGAAATCTCGATTTCCTTTGGGCACGCTGGAACTTTCCACACAGAAAACGAGCGGTTAATCATGCGTAGGACTCCAGCAGGAGCCTTCCATGCGTGGATCAGGTCATCTCCACGCAGAGATCAGGTAACTTCTCGTCAGATTCTTGTAAAATGATCCGTTAACACTTCAAAAAATCAGGTACTTTCTGTAAGATCACTTACACCAGAGAATCAGGTACTTTCTATCCAAGTCACTTCCCTTACAAACAACGATGAAGAACTCGATGTTATTTCTTTATCTCACTCTAAACATCGAACTTTGCCAGATGAAAAATGTCTGGATTTTGAACGATTTGAGGACCTATGATAATTTTAATCGGTACTCGATAAGATACATAAGTGCGTGTGTAAGATACTTTCACTGGTGATATTACATGCGTACATTCGTACTTACTGTTCTATTTTTTTTTCAGTGGTGAATATATATATATATATATATATATATATATATATATATATATATATATATATATATTGTTGCAAGGAAAGGAACTTAAGATTTCCAGCATCCATAGAGGTGAAGTATGGAGGACCTCGTATAGGCTGCATAGAAACCACAGATCTTTGGGATTAAATGGTTTTGCGCATGACAGATGACTGCTGCCCTCATGGAATCGAAGATTAGAGGCGGGAAAGTACCATGACCGAGATGCGTGAAACGGCTGATTCCAAAATAAGGCAATGTCGTGTTGATTCCGCTTGCCACAACTTAGTTACCGATTCTTAATTGGTATCTATTAATTAAAAGGCCGGATCCTCCAAACTGATAAGCCTCAGATCTGTGTCTCGAACGAAAATGAGGCTGATAATCTCACGTTGGAACTGGTTGGGTTACATCAGCTCGCGCAGTGCGTGGAGGAGTGTAACATCGCGGACCAATCACCACGGAGCGTGCTGGGGGCTCGGCTCCTGCCATCCAATCGTATTACTCGCTTCAATGACGTCCAAATCAATGGCAGTTTCCACTGGTTACCTCCCTTTGAAAGTGTAAAAATGTTTATAAATCCATCGATTTTTTCAAGATTAAGGCATTCTCTTTTAATGTGAGACCCTTAGGACTTCTTGAACACGATAAGAAAGTCCAATATGAGCGAAGGCAAAGGGATTGGTCCGTATGGATAAGACGGCAAAGTCAAGCTCAAAGTCAGCGGTCCGACATCGCTCCATGACGTCATAGCAAGGGACGCGCATGCTTATGGAGACCAATATAAGCCGCCGACGGGAATGAGTTGGATACTCACCTTCCACTTGTCAACCGACGCTGACTAGATATGGTCATAGTTGAGTAACCAGAGTCCTGAACAACCCCGTCTACCCCATCAACTGACGTCAACATGGTGTACACTGACAACTCTGCCGCCAACATAATGCAGGAGACCAGGTGGGTTATATTGGTTGGCACTGCTGCTTCTCGCCCTTGCTCGGAATTATCAAAGTTTTATCGGACACCAGTCCTTAACTCTAGATTGTACATATTAGTTCTGTAATTTTATAATACTTCATGCGTGAAGAGATGTAAATATTTGCAGTAAGGATTCCGACATAATGTAGGCACTTGACAGCAATGTGTTTAGCTAAACGGTAGATGTATATATATTAACAATCAACAGTACATAGAATTTTGCAGACCTAGTCTCATAGCTTTTATTTAATTTCTTGTAAATCTTTCAATGTCCGGGGTTGGTTTTCCATTCAGTTTTGTATGAGATCATCCATATAGAGTCCTTGTAAGTGTTGATTTCGGTTATATGCCTCCTGTATGAATTCGTGTGCCTAAACTTTCAGGCGTCTTCTAGGCTAAATATTCCTAAAGTTGAAGACTTGTACTTGTGTGTGTTTTTCACCGTCTCTGGTTCTTATTATTTTCATTGTTGCTTATTGCATGATAAGTCGATAGGTCATAAATGATTCATATGGTCTTAATATTCCTGAATAGTACGCTCTCATTTACTGGATAAGAGTACTACAAGTGTATCGGGTATTTATCGTTCAACGCAATCTGAAGCGCATTGTTGTCAATGAAAAATAATAACTCAAGTGTGAAGATTATGAATTCGTATTGTTTAGAGTGCTTTATCTCACTCAAACACACACACACACACACACACACACACACACACATGTATATGGTATCTTCCCCAGTAGTCGCCTTTCAAGACATTGACAAAGATATTAGCTTTAATCCGATTTCGTAATTGCTGCATTTGCTTTTTGAAGTCTATGTAGCGTACTCTACAAGGCTTTATTCGTCTAGCACCAGCAGTGCGGTGCTGAACAAAGAAGTGGGCGGCGGAGAGCCACTGCGGTGGTGTGCGCGCTCGCGTCTGCGCACTTAACTCTAGAACAAAGACTTACCTTGCTCGTGTGGTCCATAGCAAATATCATGGCTGGATAATTCTGCGAACTGGATTATCGCGGGATTATATTAAACTGTACTTCATATAAGGCTTGCAAATGATAGTCTTCAGTTTTTCGGGTAAACCCAAATGATAGAATAAAATTATCATATTAATTTCATAGAAAGATTCTTGAGGGTGGAGAGAAATGGAGGTAATGGTTTGAGGCAACTTCGAGCTGGTGGGCAATGGCTGCATGGATACAACGCTCGGTGCTTGCCTGGTGGCCGACGGGGATGAGTGAGAAATGTTTATTCAATTACCAGCTTGGCAATGTACCATTGCTACCTTTTTCGAGTTTTGTAGGAATAGTTTCCTTGTACTGTTGTGTGCTCTGTAACATGATTGATATTTCTTATAGAATGCAAATTGCTAATATGTATATGTTGCACATATAATGCCCTCATAAAACACCATTTACACATATTTTTGTAAACGTATATCTTCTGCTTATTTACTGTACGCGAATATGATAGTATTTTTTTCTGATTAGCAAGCCAGAGCTTCTATCTTGGAAAAATATTCATGTATGTAATGAATATGATAACAGAGCACATTCAACTACTTAAGAATATGAAGCTTTCTGTGATGAGCAAGATTGCCCTGGCGTTTATATTGTAAGATGTAAATGTCAGGCGTACGTATATGTTGAGCTTGTTTTTGTCAGGGTCTGTAAACAATTTGAGATCGTACTTAAATATATATTTTCAGTATTTGTGATTTCTATTTTTGTGTTATGGGGAAAGAGTTCACACACACTCCCTATAAAGTACTTATATACAAGGTTAAGAGACGAGGGTAACACAAGTTTAAAACTCCCCCTTCGTAATTCACAGATAGTAATAATACATTAGCCTAAGGCAGGAACCATCTTATCGACCTGCCCCTATGGGAGGATGAACACTTGGATTGGGTGTGGGTGGATAGTTGCTCCGAGGATTCGAACCCATGCGGGCCTCGACCCTGGGTGGGCTCATGCTGTCTCATGGTTTGTAACCGCGGAAGCCCGTGTAGGTGTGCACATGGATATGTGGTAGTGCCCGGAGCTGGGACGTTGTGTGACTGCAGATCGTATGACAGTGTACGTAAGAGCCGTATGAGGTAGCAACTTATCTTTATGCAAGCCGTCTTATCCTCGTGAACACGGAAGCACAATCCATGGGAGCGACACTTGATTACGATGGCATGACCCGTGTGTATGATAGCGTAGCCTCTGACCTGATCCGTAAGATCAGGTCATAGGCCAAGCCATCATACCGAAGGGTCGTACCTGCGGACTCAGAAGCTTAATAAACACTTTGACAACGTCCGCGAGGGCAGTGATTTTCATCGTCGGACTCTTGTCTGAGGGTGAAGGCTGCCATTTTCCTTGCGAAAGATTGAAAACACAGCTAGAATCTGCACCGCCAGTTGCATGCCAGTTCTCATTGCCTGCTTGTATTATCTATAATCTACGTGTAATGTTTTCGTAAATTGATAGTAAGATCGCCAGTTCCCATTGCCTGCTTGTATTATCTATAATCTACGTGTAATGTTTTCGTAAATTGATAGTAAGATCTGATTCGTAATGTTTTCTTGTGATACATTCTTGTGTCTAAAGTTATGCCAGACCTTTTCCCAACGGGACTGTTGTTTTAGCCTGAGGCTACTGTACTCGGTCCCACTGGACTCTAGCCAAACCCACAAATACTGAGGGGCTGTAGCCTAGCATAGCACAGATGAAGCGGCATAGCCAAACCCACAAATACTGAGGGGCTGTAGCCTAGCTTAGCACAGATGAAGCGGCAGTCAAGCCTAGCATAGAGATACAACGGGACTCTAGCCTATGCATCATGTTTATCAAGGTTACTGCTCACAGTCACAACTGGACACTAGCCGTAGAGTTACTGAAAGCAATTACTAACTGAACTCTACCGTAAAGTTATTGCTCACAGTCACACAAGACTCTAGCCGGGACTCTATTAGCTTCGGTAACTAAACGCAATCACAAGTGCGCTTGCTTAGCAGTTGCTGAAGAGGAACACAACTGGACTGTCTTGGGGCTCAGGCGTATCTTAAGTTATTACACACAATCACTTAAGTCTACCTTAAGTCATTCCACATACCGCAACGATATTCTAAGCTACACCAGGCGACTACAATGGGATTCCACCCAAGCACAAGTTAACATCACGGGACCACAATGGAAATCTACCCTAACATTAGTGAACGCCACGCGACCACAGTGGTACACCAGCCTCACCGCGGGGTACACGAGGCGGGCAGGTTTGTTATGGAGGGGGGAAGGTGGAGGATGGTGGTGGTGGTGGTGGTGGGTGTCCACTAGTCATGGAAATTTCCTCTGTTCAGGGAGAACAGGTCGACTTCGTCCTCCACCGCGGCGCAGTGATCTTTTGAAGTGTGACTTTGGTCTATGACTGTAACGGTGTTAAACTTGTCTGGTGTAAGAGGGTACCTCTTTAACCTTACTGAACACCTTGATGACGACCTTTAACGTGTTACCTCTCTTTACTCACTAGTCTATCTTCACAGTCTCAGGAAGCCAGCGTTTAGCGTTATAGAGAACTTAAATAGTGGCTTCTGTTAACGGTCGTCTAAAATTCAGTCAGATGTACGTGAGGTTAGTCTCCCGCACATTCACTCGTGACCCCCATACCTGATAACTTTCATGCTATCATGGAACCTACCCCCAAGGTTGGGGGTGACCATGTCATCTAAATATTTTCCTCATTATTGTCCTCAAACTAGACTTTTGTGTATCTGTACTGTTGTTTGAAATGTTGGTCTGTAATGGTTGAGGTCTGGATGATTGTAAAGGAGATGGATAACGGGTGGAGGAGGGTAGGATTAAATACGAGAGTGGATTAGTCGGATGTCAACGAGACGACTGGGTGAGTATAGTAGTGAAAAGTGCGATACGTCCCTAGTGTGACGACAACCGCCGGCTAGGCAGCTCGAGGGGTCCCGTTCCTCCCTGCACCTATTGTCATCCATCCCTTCACCTGCACCCAACTGTCCCTTCTGCTTGTTTTTTTCTCGTCTTGCTGCCCTGCCTGCTTACCCCTCCAATTGTCTTCACCTGCCTGCCAGCTGTAGCCCGTCCCACATTCAAATTCCCTGCTTCTTCATCCTCCTGTCCCGCATCCCACTTGTCCAGTTTCTTTCTCCTCATATCCTAGTCCACCTTTTTACTACCCACACGTCGTGACTTTACCATATATCCCTCCCACTGACTTCTTCCCTTGTCCCTCGTGAAGTCACATCCCAAGGTGTAAGCTACAGGTCCTGGGGCCTCTTCCTGCTTTAAGCCAGGGTTACGCTGCTGCCACTTGTTGCCACGCCCTTTACGATCAAGCATTTATTAAGAGGGCATAAGAGGACGCGTCCAGTATTCCAGAGTAGAGGAGTGCGCGAGGAGTGGAAGCTACATCGTGTGTGTGTGTGTGTAGACGAGGAGTTAAAGCAACAGGATGATATTCGTTTTGCAAAGCCGCAGTTTCCTGTGTTTAAGGTAGGGTGAGGCCAGGTCTCGGCAGTGTTCTCTCTGTTTAATATATTCCTGTTTATCTGTTGCTGTTAAACTGGAGTATGTTCTGCCTTGTGTGAAGAGTGCTTAATGCATTTGTCCTCATATTATAGAGTGCTTGTGAATGGGCGCTGTGATGAGTGATTATGCACTGTGACTTAGATTCTGGTACGATAGTTTATCTCGGGGAAAAAGAGCACCATGCCCACAGTATGGTGAGGTGCTACACACAATGCGCGTATGAATTTCATACACAAATTGCTTTTGAATTCCTTAGCAGCATATTTACGCGTTCTTGGACGATAATGTCTACATGTAACATTGAGTAGTCGTAGCAGTGTAAACTTAATGGAAAACTCTGAGAATACTAAGCATGCCCTCCTTCCCCAGGCTGACCAGCGTGCTAGGCGAGGCCTCCCGCGTCGCCGCTGAGGCAGCCAAGAATAACCTCAGCTTCCAGAGCCGCAGCCTCACCGTCGTCCATGGCAAACTGACCGACCTCAAACCAAAGGTTAGTTCTTACTTTTTTTCAGGTGTAACATTATCTGAATTTGTATGTACCAGTTAAACGCGAAGTAGCAAAGTTTCCATGTGGCCACTAAGCAATATGCATTAGAATTAAGTTTGATATATAAACTGATGCAGATATTTGATAACTACGTTGATTTTTGCCATGCAGGTGCGGACGTTCGTGGAGGAGAGTGCCCGCCTCTGTCAGCCAGCGAACGTGCACATCTGTGATGGCAGTGAACGTGAGCTGCGAAACCTGCTCAACGTCATGCAGCAGGCCGGCATGATTGAGCCGCTGCCCAAGTACAAGAACTGCTGGTTGGCCCGCACTGACCCCGGAGATGTTGCTCGCGTCGAGAGCAAGACCTTTATCGT
>JAYMFT010007125.1:0-17060 GCA_038088735.1 Panulirus argus
CAAAGCTTCGACGTGTTGGGAAAGAAGCAGTTATCAAAACGGCACACCCTTGAGTTGCCGATGGCCACACAATAATCTTGTGACGTAGCAGCTTGCCGAGTATTCCGTGGTCTAGCTAGTGGTGGGGGCACACCAGACATTAGTAAGATGGGAATAAATTTCACCAGTGGATCTCGCCTTGCGGAAGCCATAATGGTGAACAGAGAGAAGACTATGAACTTCAAGGTGACGAAGGATATAGGAGTTGAGGAATGGTTCAAAGAATTTGGAAATGGTAGATGTCACAGTAAGAGAACGGTCACCCTCCTAAAAGGATGGGATGCACCAACGCATGCTTCAAAGAAGAAGGAAAAGTCCTAATTTCAAAACAGAAACGGAGCAGACGAGTAAGCACAGGTGCACGCTTTTTCAGCAGACGGAGATGGATGCCATCAGGACCATAAGCTTTGCTTGTGTCTAGAGAAGGAAGCGCTTTACGGACAGTCCGAATAAAGATGACGGGGAGGGGCATAGGATTAGTAAGAGGAGCATCAGTGTCATCCAGGATGGAGTTGTAGGAGAAACAGAAACTAAAGAAAGTTGCTTTGTCAACGGGAGAGACAGCTATAGTACCGTCAGGACGGAAAAGTGAAGGGAAGGTAGGAGAGAAATTCTTAGCGATGCCCTTAGCTAAACACCAGAAAGACCTATTCGTGGATGACGTAGAGAGGTTATCGCACTTCCATTGGATAAAGGAACGCTTTGCCTTACGGATAACGTGCTTCCAGTGATAAATGCTGAATGGGAGTTGGAGGAAGGAAAGTTTTTCCAAGCCCGATATACCTGATCCCTTACTTGAATGGCCTCAGAACAGGAACGATTGAACCACTGATTGGAAGAAGTCGTCATGGAGGAAGAGGGGATAAATGTTTTCATTCCCTCAACAGTAATCTGAGATACGCATTTGGTGGAGACAGAAGCATCACCACATAAGAGACAGTGATTTATCCAAGGAAAGTTAGAAAAGAATTTTCGTAAGTTATTCCAGTCAGCTTTGTTGAGGTGTCAGTATTTACGCCTAATTAGACGAGGCTGCAAAAGAGGGAGATGCTGTTGAAATAGATACATCTCTTTTAGTATAGTCAGA
The DNA here is from genome assembly GCA_038088735.1 of Panulirus argus. Taxonomy (NCBI): domain Eukaryota; kingdom Metazoa; phylum Arthropoda; class Malacostraca; order Decapoda; family Palinuridae; genus Panulirus; species Panulirus argus. The sequence goes on from JAYMFT010007125.1 coordinate 1,127, forward strand.
TAAATCATTTAGGGAAGAGATTGTGTAGTTACAGCGGAATAGACTAGAGGTGAAAAACAGATCCAGAATATTAGGAGAGTGGTCACAGTGTTCAGGAATATGAGTAGAGCGGTAGATAACTTGTTCCAGATCACTGAGAATGGAGAACGTGAGGGTCTCAATACCCGTACTATCCGTATGGGAGGAATTCAGCCAACTCCTATGGTGAACGGTGGAATTTCCAAAGTAGAGGATCTCGACTTGCTGTTGAGAGAGTGCCAGAAAGATATGAATTAGGAGAGCAACAGGCGAAACAGAGGAGGAGTGTAGTAGTTGGGAGACAGACCTTGAGCCACAGAACATCAAAGTTTGAGGACTTAGGGTCTTCAAGGCGTGCAACAGGTGCGTGGATGTTGGAAGAAGCACTGACATCACCTTTGAATCGGACTCGTGAGTGGCGATTATAGTTGGATATGAAAAAGGGGCTAGTAAGAACATTATTAGACAACAGGGTCTCAGAGAGAAGCAAGATGTTAGGACAGGTATTAAACAGATGGTGTTCAAGATAAGAGAGGTTACTAGAGAGACCACGAATGCTGATATAGTGAATAGAAAAAAGAGGAAGGTCTAACAGAGAGGGAAAGGTCGTGGGAGGGGCCGGTACCACTACTTTACGAGCCCTCCTCAATGGCCTACAATAAAGTCAAATGGAGCACCCCACGATGCCAGGAGCCAGGGGCCACAGATTCGTTCGACTTTATCATGATTATATTTAGAAACGATTTATCAGAGAGAAGGTGGCAAGCGTACTTATATGAAGAAAATAAGTGAGTTTTGAGGAGGTGTACGGTGCTTGTAAGAAAAAGATGACAGGACTAGCCCGGTAGTACATTTTTGATGGAACGATAGAGAGATGGGTAGAAATTGGGTCTTGGAAACATTAAACTTAACGAGGTTTTGTCTACCCCACTGAGATATCCTGTCCAAGTCTGAATTTATTGAGGAAGCTGTGTCAAGACGAGATGTAGATCGAGTGAGAGAAGAGGGAGCAGAATTGTAAGATGTGGGTGAAGGCAGTGTTGAGTCGTCAGCGTATGAGTGCATTGGATTATTTTGTGGAGGAAAGGAAATCGTTGAAAAAAAGGAGAAAAAAGTATAGGAGGTAGGACAGAACCTTGAGAGACACTGCTGTTGATGGAGAAAATGGGTGAGGCTGATTCATAAACAACCACAGAGATAGATCGGCCAGAGAGGAAGCTAGATATAAAGGAGCAAAGTGAGGGAGGGAAGCAAAAAGAGGGGAGCATAGAGAAGAGGCCCCGATGCCACGCCCTGTCAAGAACCTTAGATATGTCAAGGGCACATTTGACTCCCCAAAATCTTTCAGGGATGATGGCCAGACATTAGTAAAGGTAGGAAAGAGTATCACCACTGGATCTCGCCTTACGGAAGCCTTACTAGCGATCATAGAGAAGACTGTGATTTTCGAGGTGTTTAAGGATATGGGAATTGAGGAGGAATTCAAAGACTATGGAATTGGTAGATGTCAGAGCAATAGGACGATAGTTAGAAGGGTTAGAACGGTCAGCCTTCTTAGGGCTGAGATGTATCAATGCATGTTTTCAAGAAGGATAATTTTGGTTTTTAAACAGAAACGGAACAGACGAGCAAGCACAGGTGCAAGTTCAGATGCACACTCTTTCAGTACACGGAGATGGATGCCATCTGGACCGTAAGCTTTGCTTGTTGTCCAGAGAAAGAAGAGCTTTCGTACAAGTCCGAAAAGAGATTACGGGAAGAGTCATAGGATTAGTAAGAGGAGCATCAGGGCTTGAAGGAATGTTAGAGTCATCCAAGGTGGAGTTAGAGGAGAGACGGGAACCAAAGAGAGTTACTTTGTCTACGGTAGACACAGAGCGGATAAGTGAAGAGAAGGCAGAGCGACAACTTGTTAGAGATGCCCTTAGGTAAAGACCAGAAAGACCTATCAGTGGATGACGAGGAGACTTGTCGAAGCCACCCCTTGATGGAGGGAACGGACGTCAGAAATATAGATATATAGATAATGAGCAAGTGGATGAAATAGTGTGTGACCCATCCGTGCCGACTTATCAGCAAAATAACCCTCACTTTCTGTTTCACAGATTTAAAGGTAAAAATCTGAGACGTTTCAGTTCAGTTCATTTGCATCGAGGTATTACGCCTCCTCCTTGTAAATCTTATTATCTATAACATGCATCGTGTCTTGCGTGTTATTAATTAATTCTATAGTGTCCAATCTATTCACACCCTTCTCTGCTCTTTGGTCACATAATCTCAAAAATGTAGAGATCAAGTCTTCAATCTTCTATATCCTTAATTTCAGGGAGCAGATCTGTTACCTGATATTGGTTAGTCACAGATCGTTGTTGTATTTTTTTCTTTTATTCCTTCTTTCTCCTTTGTACTCAGGGCACAAGAGAATAAAATAATTTTTCTATCTCTGCCCCACAGCAATCGTTCGTAGGTAGTACTGAAAATCCTGGCCAGGTGTAAAATTTTTGGAGGAAATTCGGATTACGGATTCACGTGTCGAACGGCCTGTAAACAAAACAGTGATGGCTGCACCGTTTGTTTCAAAGACATACCGGGACGTGTTTACCAGGTTACCGAGGCTATGTGGCTCAAACGTATCAGTATTAATGAGGCCTTTAGGTAAGAGTTTAGGGTCCTTTGAATGCACATAAGTTTATTGGTGTGACATAGTCGTACATCACATATGGAGAGTGTGTCACCACTGTCCGCGATACTGAATACCTTACCGTACATTTATGTTGTTTTTGGAGACCGGTATTTTGCTTTTATAGCTCGGTCTGAAAACAATGAATACACTTTATATTTTTTTAACTTTCATAAGTCACTGTTTAGGACTCCGGCACTTTAGGTCTGGTACCCTTTAGAATATGGTTGGTTAAATTACAGCCAACATTATACTGTTGTAAAGAACAGATTGATGATTGCAGAGCGTGATTTGGAGCGATAAGGGTTTTGTATACTAGGGGAAATGTGTGGTTAATTAATGTAAAAATAGATATAGTATCAATAAATGTCAATGGAATCTATAAAAACATTACCCAGTAGCTGAAATGTTTGGAGAGATATACCTACATTTTGTCTGCTGCTGAGGATTGCGTAGCCATTCACTGTGTCATCTGTTGTTGACAATGGGTGCCATTTTGCTAGTGCTTTATCTTAGGTTTGATATACAGCTATGTTGACAAGAATATTGATGAATTTAGGCAATTGTTTAGAGGAGCTTTGCATTATTAATAAGTGTTGACAGATTGTTGTGTGTATTGCTAGTGTAATGTTTAAAAGACAAGAATAATCATTGTAGAACATGATATTGAATATTATGATTTAATGATTGATATTAAATGAGGTGATATGATTTTTCTTGGTATATTAGGCACAATGAGAGACTACTTAATATAAAAGTAGATACACCCATAGTTAACTGTATTAACGAATCCTCTGGGAATGAAGTTCCGCTATAAGGAAGTCATAATAAAATTGTCAAACAAATTAGAATTGAACAAATGTTTCCATTAAAATGACTCAAAAAATTTAAGTTTTATGAGTGATGCAGATATGATTACTGTATATATTGTACTATATCTGTATAGCTACTGTACTTCTAAATTTGTTTATTTTGCTTATGACTAGTGTTGTGCCTCTGTTCGAAATAAGAGGGGGAAAGCAGTTTGGCAGTGGTGGCTGATGGTGATTGGTGGTGGTGATGATGTTAGTGCTTGGTAGTGGTGGTAATGATGTGGTGCTTTGATGTTGGTGGCAGTATGTTGATGGGTTGTGGTGGTGGCTGTATGTCAATGGGTGTGTTGGTGGAGGTATTGCTGATGGTAGGCAAAGGTAATGGTGTTGGTGATATTGCTGATGGCTGGTAAAAGTACTGGTGGTTGTAATACTAGTCAGGAATGTTGGTGATGGAGATGGTGGTTGTAGTGGTAGTAATATAGTACTGAATCTGAAAGAAGTAGAGGGAAATAGAGACTATTTCAGTACTTTACCAACTTATTTAGGTATTTTTGATATGTAAATTTTTTTCTGCTGATTTCCTGTCATCATACAATTTAAACTTTCTTTTTACTTAGATTTTATAATGTTTCTCTTCGAGCCTTTATTCTCTTAAGTTCTGGAACACATCCCTATGCCTCGTATGTGATATATATATTTATTTCTGGCCATAAATTTTCTGAGAACAAAGTGTAATACACTTATAAGTTATCAATAGAACCTATAAAAACCTCATGTAACATCATTTAGCAGCCAAGATGATAATAGAAATTTATTAGCATTAAAGTTATTGTCTGCTGAAGATCATGTGTCATCTATTTGTTGAAATCAGGTGCCAAGTTTACTATGCATTTTCTTGGATGTGACTGGTAGCAGCTTACCTTCCACATAGTATCTCTGTCAACCCTATCATGTGCCTTCTTTAGATCCATATATGCCACAAACAGATCCATCTGTTTTTTTAAATATTTCTCACACATTCTTCAAAGCAAACACCTGATCCACACATCCTCTACCACTTCTGAAACCTCTCAGTTAATTCCGTCCCATATAATTTTCCAGGTATAATCAACAAACTTATGCCTTTGTAGTTTGAACATTCGCCTTTATCCCCTTTGCCTTTATAGAATGGCACTATACATGCATTCCTCCAACCCTCAGGCACTTCACCATGAGTCATACATACATTGAATATCTTTACCAGCCAATCAACAACACAATCACCCCCTATCTTATTAAATTCAACTGCAATACCATCCAATCCCGCCACCTTGCCGAATTTCATCCTCTGCAAGGCTATCACCACCTCTTCTCTGTTCATCAAACCACACTCCTTGACTCTCTCACATTGCATACCACCCCAACCCAAACACCCTACATCTGACACTCTATAATCAAACACATTCAGCAATCCTTCAAAATACTCATTTTATCTCCTCCTCACTATCACTTCCTGTTATCACTTCCCCTTTTGCTCCCTTCACCGATGTCCCCATTTATTCTCTTGTCTTTCGCACATTATTTACCTCTTTCCAAAACATCTTTTTAAATTTCCTAAACTTTAATGATACTCTCTCATCTCAACTCTCATTTGCCCTCTTTTTCTTGCATTTTTTTGTACCTGGACTGTCAGAAAGCATTTAACACTGTACTACATAGAAGGCTAATTAAGAAGCAGGATAACCTGGCAGGAAATGGGGAGGGGGAGACTCCTTCGATGGATATGGTATCACAGTGGAAGGAAATAAGGGATGCATGTCAGAGGAGATTTTTCAGAATAAGTTGAGGTCACCAACAGAGTGCAGCAGGGTTCTGTTCTGGAACCATTACTCTTCTTGATATATGTGAATGACTTGCCAGAAGTTATGGACTTTATCTATGTATATTTGCAGGTCATGAGGGAAGTGAAAAGCATGGAGATCTGCATCAAGTTACAAGGAAATTTAGACAGAGTTGGTCTGATACTTTTTAATGAAGTTCAACCCACGTAATTGTAAGGTAGTGAGGATAGGTCATGGCGAAAGAAGGCCTCTGTATGAATATCATCTAACTGGTATTAAGTTGCAGGAATCTGAGTGTTAGAGGGACTTGGTTATTGACATCATCCCTCACCTGTTGGAAGAGTCTCACCTCAAGAGAATAGTAAAGCAGACTAACTGTTTGCCAGCAAATTTTAGAACTACATTCTTGGACATGGATAAGGAAATATTCAGCACACTGTTCACATCCCACATAAGGCCAAAACAAGAATATGCCTCTCAGGTTTGGTCACCACACACAAAGAAGCACAAAGATCTAACAGAGAAGGTTCAGAAGAGAGCAACAAAGATGGTACCAATATTAAGAGAGTTGAGTTACAATGAAAGATTGGAAGCCTTGAATTTGCCTGCCATGGAAGAGAGAAGATTGAGGGGCAACAAGATCACATCCTTTAGGTTTTTAAATCAGACTGATTATATAGACAGGAACAGTTGTTTTTAGACATAAGGATAGGACAAGCAGAGGACATAAACATGAAATTAAGCAAGAAACTTTGTTAACAAAACGTAAAGTTGGATGATAGTAAAGAATGTTAAAGAGACGGGGCCCTACAAGTGTAAAACTCTTTTCATATATGATACAAATAGGTAATTACGTCCACCCTCTTCCTTTCTTTTGCATTTTAGGCCCAAGATGCAGCCATATAACACTGTCTTGACCACTGTAGCTTTAGACATACACATATTTGCCCTTGCAGACTGACCTCTCCTTTCATATGCTTCTTAATGTGCCAGGACTGTAGCTTCTCTTCCATCCTGAGGCTCTTCAGCTCCCTGGTCCCACCTACTGCCATGTCCACTCCTTAGTACTAAGTGCACTCTATTGCTTTCAGGTTTTCCTGTTTAAACTTCTTTCAAATAAACTATCCATGCTGTACCTCATTACCTTACTTTTGTTTACTTTTAACTCAGCTTTTGCCCCTTTCTCACATTCCCTGATTCTTTAACCAACTTCTGAAGCATCTTTGTGGAGTATGCAGCCAGAGCCATGTCACGTTTCACAAGTTTCCTGATACTTTAACAAACTTCTGAAGCGTCTTTGTAGTCTGCAACCAGAGCCATCATTTGATGATATTTATAATCTCAATAGTTTCATTCCATCCACTGCCATGTCCACTCCTAAGTACTAAGTGCATTCTACTTCCTTCAGGTCTTCCCGTCGAAAACTTCACTCAAACAATCTATCCCTGTTGTACCTCATGATTTTACTCTTGTGTACGTTTAACTCAATTTTTGCCCTTTGCACACATTCAGGGATTCTTTAACCAACTTCTGGATCATCTTGGTGGAGTCTGCAACTAGAGCCATATCTCTTGCTAAAATTTGTAATCTCTTAATATTTTCATATAATATTGATAATTTAGTTTTTAATTCAATTTACTCTTGTTTCAGGCTATCGTCATCTGTACACTCCAGCTGCCTTGGGACTCAATCATTTTATATCCTTCAGAGAAAAAACTGCCATTCAGTTCACAAACATGAAAGACCAGTTTTTAGAACGTATGACTCAAATTTTGGCCTCAAAAAACAATTGTATGATTTTCACTGAGGATTTGAAGAATACCGTGCATCTTGCTGAAGCCAGTGACAGAGACCTTTCTTTAGTTTTAGAGATGGCAAAAAGGTAAGTATTACAGCATGAACAAAATAAGGGAAAAAATTTACGGAATAATTGTTGTTACCCAACCATTTGACCACAAAATTCACTATTTTTATGTGTGTGTTTGGGGGGGATCCATCCACTTACATACTGTTAATTTGCCATAAATGTCAATTGGATTCAGTAAAAGGAAAATATGGATCAGTATCTTATGGTAGCCCTGGTTAAAAGTAATTTTTACTGACCTTGCATTCACCTGTAACAATATCCTCAGCAACTTCATAACTTAAATCCCTCTTTGTCATCATTAGACATAACACACAGCATCAGCATCCATATGCATCATTACAAGAATCTCAGGTGTATGCTTGTATGATTTAGTGTTAGTGAACCACACTTCAGTTCCATTTGCCTGTCTCATTTATTGCTATGGGAAAGGTTCAGGTGAATGAAAGTTTGCCAGTGTAACAACAATATTCAAAAAAAGTCCAGTTAGCTTAATGTCTGTAGTTGAAAAACTTATGGAAACTATCATTCAAGATAGACTTGTAGTCCATTTAGCAGACTACCACTTAATAAATGATTCTCAGTATGGTTTTGACGAAATTGCTCATATCTGACAAATCTGCTTAATTTCTCTTATGGTATAATCAGCTTGTATCATGAAAGGAAAACGGTTGATTTTATCTATCTAGATTTTCAAAATGCTTTTGATGAGGTTTCTCATCAAAGGCTACTATCAAAAATAGTCACTTACCATTAATGGGGTTGTACCTCTATGGATAGGTAACTGGTTGGTTGGCTGTAAACAAGATTGTGATTAATGGTCAAGCCTCAGAATGGTTAGACGTAATAAGTGGAGTGCCACAAGGATCAAGTTTGGGAGTAGTTCTCTTTCATGTATATATTAATTATATTGGGCTACATTGCAGATATAAAAATCTGCTGATGATGCAGAGCTGGGAAATAAATGTACAAATGAACTTGAACATCAACAGCTTCGAACTGATAGAGACAAACTGGTGAACTGGGCTCATAATTGGCAAATGAATTTTGATATCAGCAAGTGCAAAGTTTTACATGTTGGTTGTAAAAACAAAAAGGCAAGCTACAAATATGGATTCTGTTGAACTGCAAAAGGTAAATGTTCCTAGGGAAAAAGACTTGGGTATAATAATCTCTGGTGACCTAAAACCAAATAAGTAGTACAAAGAAGGAGTGAAATGGGTTAAAAAAATTCTTAGATTCGAATTTAAGTGCAGGGGAAATCATCTGTACTCTTTACAGTTCAATGGTTCGTTCACATCTTCAACATTGTGTTCACTTTTGGTCACCCTACCTGAAAAAAGACAGACAAAATGGAGAGAGTACAGCGTCAAGCTACCAAGATGATTCCTGGACTGAGAAACAAATCTTATGAGGTCAGATTAAACAACATGAATCTATTAAGCTTAGAAAAGAGAAGGCTAAAAGGTGATCTAATACAATTATCCAAAATTTTCAGAGTCTTTGATAATCTTGATCTGTCAATTTAATTTATCCTTGATTCATATGATTTTACACGTAGTACTTGATACAGACTTATGGGCAAACATTTTACCTTGAATGATGTGAAGTGCTTTTTGTTCAACAGGATTGCTAACATATGAAATGGATTGCCAATTTGAGTTGTTAAAAGTAGTACAATAAATACGTTTAAGAATAGACTTGATAAATACTTCAAGTCCACAACTTACATTATTTGTTCCTCTATAGTCACAGTGACAATTTGCAGGTTATTAATTTTCAATTATGAATTATCTGTCTACAATCAAAGTTATACCACACTAATCTGTGAGTTTTCTGATATTTTCCACTATCAAAAAATAGCCTTGAAAGTACCTAGTGTCTGTTGCTGTTTGAATTCCTTTGTATTTCTTTGTGTTTTTATTTCATACATAGTTTCTGGCAACACTTTATTCACATTTTCAGAATAAATAAATGAACCACACATAAAACCTATACCTGGAGGTAGGGGAAAAAGAATACTAAACTCGTATTTTCAGCATGGCATAGAAGGAAACTTAAAGGGGCAAACACTTATTCATGACCATATCCCTTTTTCCCAGGATTTCTCCAGTTACATGATCTGACTAAGTGTGTTCCTATACCTTTTTTATCTTTACTTATTATTTTTAGTCCATTTTCATACTGATCTCCCTAGAGATTTACCTATACCACACATTTTGCCTTCGGCTGGACTGATGCAGATATAAAATATTTTTGTGCTTAATCAACATCAACTAACTTTTTGATGTTTCCTTCCCACCTCATGCAAAAATTATTACATAATAAAGGAATGATATTTGTATGAGATGGAAGGGAAATATTAAGAAAACAGTTGATATTAATGAAGCAGAGGAATATCTTTTGTGTGCATTAGCCCAGCCATAGGTAAAATGTGTGGCATGGGTGAATTTTTAAGGGAGGTTAAGTGAGAGGGTGAACTAAAAACAAAAAAAAGGGTGAAATAAGTTTAGTAATATGCCTGAATTAAAACTTGTGTTTGGGAAAATTCTGGGATAAAATGGGATGAAGTCACATATAAGTGTTTGCTTATTTTAGCTGCCTTCTAAAATATGCTGGAAATACAAGGATACTAATTTTGCTCCCTCATCCCCTGGGATAAGACTTCTGTATGTAGTTCATTTATTTACATTGAAAATGTAAAGAAAACTTTTGAAGAAAATATTATGAACACACTATGTATAAAGATTGAAAAAAGCATGTTATAGAGTTGACAGGAATGAACTATGAGTGTATGGAGCAAAGAGAAAGTGAAATTTTTTACAAAAAGAGTAAAGCATGAGTAAGGTTAGATGAGTAAGTTGCTTAGGGTTGGAATGAGATAAATGTTTTATATCTCACTGTTTTTGTAGCCCTTACATGAAAACATTGCTTGTGAAGGGAGCCTATCACTTGAGTTGAGAAAAAAGTAAGAAGTATCTCAGCTTTATTATCTATCTATCTTTCTGTCTATATCTCTGATGCCTGTTCCCACTTGGAACTCCTTCAGAGGGGTAGCCATGGCAATAACAGTCTCCATAACTAGTAAATCCTAGTGCCACTTTTTAGTCTTTAGTTCCTCACCCTTAACAGGCCACTGGCAGAGGGCAACTCAAATACAGTGTTTGCAGAGGCTCTTACCTGATGTTTGTTCTGACTATGTCTACCTAATGCTCCTGCTTAATATTCCTACCTATTGATTCTACCTAATGCTCTGGCCTAAATGTTCCTACCTACTACTTATATCTATTGCTCCTACCATTTTGCCAAAAGGCAGGTCTAGTGCATAGTGCTTACTGCAGGAAAATCTAGAGTTACAAAGAACAAGCTGTGTGAGTTAAATGTTGTCAAGTGTTATTTATGACAAGGAGAGATTGAATGTTTGTGGACAGAATGCCAGTAGTCCACATATGGGTAAGGCAGATAGAAAAGATAGCTACCTGGGTCAGAGGAGGTTAACTTCATGACTATTAAAGTGTTAGCTCACTACGCAGCCGTCACTAACCCTCCTGATACCCAAGCGGGTATTTTTTTTTTTTTTTAACATGAATTATATATGTTTACTTTTATGATGACCATGAGTATGTGAGAGACACAACCACTCTATCATCTTTTGCCTTCTTGTGACAACCTCATCTAATGCAGTCTTCAAGTTCATTTTTACTACATCAACCTTACCTCAAGCTGTTCCACCTCTTCTAACTACCTTTTATATTTGTTTTCTTTATTTTCTCATTCACAATCTTATTCTTAGACCATACACAGTGAAGTGTTGTTCTACGTAAATTTGGTATGTGATGTTGATAAAGTCTTAGCCTAACCACCATATATACTTGTATAAAATATCTGTTATGTTCTTTTATAAAAATGAAATGAAACTTTTTCTCTGTAGATATTAAGACAGTGATACGTCATCTTTTGTAGGTTCAATCAGCAACATCAGGGTCTACGATTTGGAGCATTTGTTTTTGGGCCAGTTGTTATGCGAATGTATCATCATCTAAACCAACCTGATGCTGCCTTAGCAGTAAGTGTATAGAACTACTATTCCTTCAAACGAACCCATTTTTGCTCCGAGATAATGTTCTCTCTTTCCACACATTCTTCATTGCTCCTAGAACCTTTACCCCATCCCCCACCCTATGACTCACTTCCACATCATGGCTCCATTTACTGCCAAGTCCCCTCCCAGATATCTAAAACACTTCACTTCCTCCAATTTTTCTCCATTCAAACTCACATCCCAACTAACTTGTCCCTCAACCTTGCTGTACCTAATAACATTGCTTTTATTGATATTTACTCTCAGCTTCCTCCTTTCACGCACTTTTACAAACTCAGTCACCAACTTCAGCAGTTTCTCACTTGAATCAGCCACCTGTGCTGTATCATTGGCAAACAACAATTGACTCACTTCTCAAGCCCTCTCATCCCTAGCTGACTACATGCTCGCCCCTCTCTCCAAAACTCTTGCATTTACCTACCTAACCAAACCAAATCTCCTCTTTTCCTAATTGTACACATGCCTTAAACCCTTGATAAAAACTTCTCACTGCTTCTTCAGTTTACCTCCCACACCATATATTCTTCAGACCTTCAACAAACATTCTCTATCAACCCTATTATATGCCTTCTCCAGATCCATAAATGCTACAAACAAATACATGTTTTTCTAAGTATTTCACACACACATTCTTCAAAGCAAACACCTGATCCAAGCATCCTCTACCACTTTTAAAGACACACTGCTCCTCCCCAATCTGATGATCTGTACATGCCTTCAACCTCTTAATCAATACCCTCCCATACAGCTTTTCAGGAATACTCAACAAATTTATACCTCTGTAGTTTGAACACTCACCTTTATCCCCTTTGCCTTTGTGCATTTTGCCAATCTTCTGGCACTTCACCATGACCCATACATATACTGAATATTCCTACCAACCAATCATCAACAAAGTCACCACCTTTCTTAATAAATTCAACTTTAATACCATCCAATCCCACCGCCTTGCTGTATTTCATCTTCCACAAGGCTTTCACCACCTCCTCTCTCTCTCCACCAAACCACTCTCCCGGACTCTCTCACTTCACACACCACCCCGACCAATACATCCTACATCTACCACTCTTATCATCAAATGCATTCAACAATCCTTCAAAATACTCACACCATCACTACCTGTTATCACTTCCCCCTTTGCCCCCCTCAGTGATGTTCTCATTTGTTCTTGTGTTACGCACATTATTTACATCCTTCCAAAACATCTTTTTATTGTTCCTAAAATTTAACGATACTCTCTCACCCCAACTCTCATTTGCTCTCTTTTTCAACCTTTGCACCTTCCTCTTGACCTCCTGCCACTTTCTCTTATACATCTCCAAGTCATTTGCACTCCTTCCTTGTAAGTATCGTCCAAACGCCTCTCTTTTATCTCTCTCTGACGACTTTACTTCTTCATCCCACCATTCACTACCCTTCCTAATCTACCCACCTCCCACGTTTCTCATGCCACATGCATCTCTAGCACATGCCATCACTGCTTCCCTGAATACATCCTATTCCTCACCCACTCCCCTCACTTCACTTGCGATCTCTTTTCTTCCTCTCCTCTCCCCTCCTCCTGTCTCATTCCCCTCTCTTATTTCTCGTCCGTCACACGCGTCACACATCATCATCTTTGTGTTCCCGTTCCGTTCCCCGGAGCGTTCGCTTGCGGGTCGGTCACACATGCGTGCTAAGCTCCCCAAGGCTTTAGAGCGTTGTCATTCACCACCGCTAAGCTCCCCGTGGCTTTACAGCGTTGTCATTCGTCGCCGCTAAGCTCCCCACCGTCAACCGGTGCGTCCGAGATGTGGCAGGAGCTCGTAAAGGCTTCTATTTTTGGTAGCTAACTTCACGACGTTTTCCGATTTTATGCTCACACCTTTATGCATCAGAAAAAAATCTTTTTTGAGATGGCGTTTTTGAGGATGTAATTCTATGTATTCTCTGTGGCCCGAAGTGGTACGGTGACGTGACGTGATGTGACGGTGACGTGATGAATAGTGGTGTGAACCAGTCTTAAAGCATATGACAAAATAGAGAACAGGATCCTAATTAAGGATGATTTTAATCCTTAAGTTGATGTTCCGCACCTCTAGAAAAAAGAAAAGAAAAAACACGAGAATTAGGAACTGTGTCACTACGAGTCCTCTCTCATTTCTCCTCAAGCTTATATAGTACGTTTGGAGTGAAGCTGGAGAGCGTGTAGTATCCCAGTCACCCCCCAGCAACCTCTGGTCAAGCTGCCTCCGCCCCTCAAGTTTATATGACAGAGGCAACTTGTATTCAGGCAGTGCTATCTGGCTCCACCATAGCAACAGCAGCGTGTGCTTGCATTAACCAGTGAACAGAGAGTGCGGGGGGGGGGGAAAGAACTTCGCAAATTAAAAGATTTTTTCTTTATGTTTTTCGTCTCAGTTGAATCGGTACTTGAAAGCTTTTAAAAGAAAAGTTAATCTCTCTCTCTCTCTCTCTCTCTCTCTCTCTCTCTCTCTCTCTCTCTCTCTCTCTCTCTCTTTCTCTCAACCTATCTATCTATCTATCTATCTATCTCTATCTCTCTATCTATCTACCTCTATCTATCTATCTATCTATCTACCTATCTATCTATCTCTTTCTTGAAAAATGATAGAAATTCGATCATTTGAGTCAAGAGCCGAGGAGTTTTCTCGGAAATTTGCAGGAACGCCTCGGACACCAGTGGTTAGCAGTGAAACTCGGCAGTGAGTGGCGGTCGGGGTTTGTAAAGCCTTGGAGGAAGCTTAGCCTGTGTGGCGACGGGGAGGAGGAGGAGGAGGAGGCAAGCGCTTTGAAGGGAGGAGAGGGGAAAAAGAGGGAGAAACAGAGATGGGACGGGGTGTGAGGCAGATACAAGGTTGGGGAGAGAACGATAGAGGGGAGGGAGGAAGGAAGGAATCAGACCAGTGGGAAGGAGGAAGTATAGACAATGAGAGGCGGTATGTGAAATATGAGGAGAGTGAAATGATAATGAAAAGAGAAGAGAGAGAGAGAGAGAAAGAAAGAGAGAGAGAAATGAGAGGACTACAGGCTCCCACCTGCTGAATATGTTACAACCGTAACTTAAAGATAAGGTTGTGTTATGCTCATATACCTTATATTTAAAGATAAGGTTGTCTTATGCTTAAACACCTTATATATAAAGATAAGGTTGTGTTATGCTTATATACCTTATATATATAAAGATAAGGTTGTGTTATCCTTATACACCTCATACTAGTATATAAAGATAAGGTTGTGTTATGCTTATAAACCTTATATATATAAAGATAAGGTTGTGTTATGCTTATAAACCTTATATATATAAAGATAAGGTTGTGTTATGCTTATACACCTTATATATCACTTCAAACATCAACTTGGATATGTCAGACGGCTAGCTCTTGACAGATGGTCTGGTATGTGGCACTGAAGGCTAATGAAACGGTAAGACTATGAACATGATGTGTGCTAACTCCAGATACGAACAAGTCAGACATTCAACGCCACCATCCAGATGGCACGTGGACCGGTCACCACAACTCTCTTGTGAATCACAACTTCCCCGTGAAGAGAGAGAGAGAGAGAGAGAGAGAGAGAGAGAGAGAGAGAGAGAGAGAGAAAATAAACAAAGAAAAAAATGAATTTCCATTTCGGCTTCAGGTGGAAAGATTTACATTGGTAATGGGGTATCAAGTATTTTCCTATATGCGTTATTATTTTCCGAAAGAGAATTGGAAATGTTGGATCATTAGGAGGAAAAATACTGCTTATTGAGAGATTTACGAAAGTAATACTTTCCAACAGGATATTGCTACTATGTTTTCTGCATATTGAGATACCAATACCCCTTAATTTTCTTGGGGGGGAATGAAAAGTTATGCATGATAAACTTCAGCAATTGCTCCCCTTTCGTTTTATCGTATCCGACGACGTCGATTATTCTATTTCTAACAAAAGACAACTGCATTTTCTCCTTATCGTATATCTGAACAGTCTAATAATCTAACAATAGACCAATGTAATGGACTATATGCACTTAGTGAGAGTGTAGAATGTGGTATTAGAATGATCTCCAACACCCGAAGAATGTGTTAAAGATGTTTGTTTCTGTTCGTGGATGTATAGTAGTAGTTTAAGCACTTGGTAGGCCTGAAGCCCAGCCAACCAACCACACAACTAATCAACCAAACAACCAACCACACGGCTAATCAACCACACAGCCAACGAACGTAGTCCAGGGCAAGAATCAGACTCTATAACGTCATATCCTGGTCACCATTGAACTGTAAACAAGACTTGTGTTTGAGTATTAAATACGTGTGTATTTACTCGTCTGCTCTATCAATACTCATGTCTCTTTCTTGATTAGGACGGACGATGTTTTGGGATACGGATGCCAGAGGAAACGATGTTTGAAGTGGAATTGGAACCCTTTGTGTGGGATGTGGAGAGTTGACTCTCTTGTTAACAATCAATTTAGTTCACAAGTAAAACAAACGAAACAGTTATATCTCACTTTTGATCTGTGTTCCTCTAAAACACATTGGTCATAGACTGAGGTTGTGTGACCTTATGTATTTTATTTATATATATATATATATATATATATATATATATATATATATATATATATATATATATATATATATATAT